>JAGFPH010001448.1:151920-169677 GCA_018207615.1 Philaenus spumarius
TAGAGCGGATCCTAAACAAGACAGAACACTTCGGTAACATAGAAGCCGATGGAGAAGTACTGTAGGAGGAACAGCTTCCGTGGGTAGAACCACTTGCTGAGGCCGGTGGGCGAGCGCATTTCTCAGATATTAATTAATAGCCGTGTATAAAACTGCGATCTGAATAAGGATAGATGAATATTTAAGGATAAAGTGTGTCTAATTAGAAAATAAAAACAAGCTGTTAAGAACAAAATGGCTGATCTTGTGATTGATTTGTTTTAAGTGTTATTGTGTGAGATCGCTGATTTAGAAGAATATATAAACATTAATTTTACATTAAATTAAGTTTCAATCCCTCCTTTCTCTCTCTCCCTGAGTTACCCTCTTCTTTTCCTCTCTCCTCCTTTTAAAATAAATTAATGAAGGAATTTGTGAAATGCTCGTATTTAATATTATTTTTAACTATTAAAATATCATATTAAAATTGTTTCTTGTTATATACCACTAATTTAAAAAAAGTAATTTACCCTAATGTTGTTAAAAAAAATAAAAATAATTTTATTTTCTACTATTTTGGTCAGGAAAATGTAATTAATCCAACAAAAACCGACAAATGCCTTTCTGTTAAGTCCCTTCTTATAAATAAGTAGCATCTAGTGATAATTTTGCTGGAGAATTGCAATGATTACGCCAAACCATTTATTTAACCAACTACGGCTTTAATTCAATACGAGAGACTTCAACTCTCGGACAAGAACGAACGCTTCACGACCACTCAAACCGTATAAAATTACACTCTCCATATATCTCCTTTTAACACCTTTACGGCTACCCGTATATTATCTCTCCTTCTTTGATAAAGGTCACACTTTCTTCATTCCTTACGCTTCCAATAGATCATCCTGCAAACCCTGACCTCCGTAATGTCGAGTCATTAACGTACCCAAGCAATTCATCAACAAGGAGTAGACGTTGTCGTGAAATAAAGTCCTAAATCATCGCGAGTAAAGGATACAGGTTTACTGATAGTGTGTTATCAATATGTCTTCGGTTGAGTTACTGTTGGTAGATAATCTGACTTTTAAACGTAATATGCGTCCAAGAAGTGTCAGGATGGGTAGTCAGGTTACCATAGCAACCGAGAGATGCTGTAATAAGGACATGATGTGGCAAGGACGTAGAATATAGTGTATTTATCTACAATCTTGTACAGGCGTAGTATGGAAAGCGCGGTAAGAGTTTTGTTATTTATACGAGAAAATAATACTCATGCATTAAAACTAAAGTAACTTAAATAAATGCAAAAGTAAAACAAATTAAACTCATTTAAGATGGTGTAAATAATAAGAAAAATAATATAAAATGAGTATCATGAATGGCAATAAAATAAAATATGGTAAAGGAATAAAAACAAATACAATTATGTACGATACACATAAATTAAAACTAAAGAACAAATAAACAATAAATTGCAAAACTCAAACAAATTTAACAAATTAAAGATGGTTTATGTAATCAGGAATTTTTTTTTAAAATGTATACTGTATGTGACAATTAAATGAATAATACAAAGAAATAAATCAACAACTACAGTGTAAGACACATATAAATTATAACCAAACAAGAACAAAATAATTAAACACATTAAAAGTGGTTTAAATAATGAAACAAATTATACTATAAAAAATTAAAGGTGTAACAAGGAAATAAATTAATAAAATATGTAAATAACGAAACAAAACTAAAGAAAAAAATTTATAAATTAGAATGCCTGAAAATGTTAACGATAGAGTAAAAATACTGGTTAAGGAATCGAAAATAATAAAGTCAAATTAAAGAAATCATGGCAAAAATAAAATAATGAAATAGAAAATATGAATAATACTAAGAAATATATAATTAAAATAGGATTTAAATCAAATAAAAATTGCGAAGAAAGTGAATACAAAACTGGGAAAAATAAAATACAACATAATAACAAAATCAAAAGTAAATATAAAAACAACAAAACTTTATAAAAATTATCAAATTTAATAATAATATAAAGAGAAAAGAAAACTGTTCGGCAATGTCATGAGATACCTCATAGGGCTACTATAAAGTAATTAATATAAAATAAGTTAGCGAACATTAAACAAATTAAAATTAACTATAGTAGAATTGAATAAGAATAAAATTACAAATTTGAGAAACAAAATATTATGAAAATTAATTGTAATAATAGTTCAATAGAATGTATATCAAGTGCATTAAAATGAACGTAAATCAAAGGGGAAATACATAGTAGGTAAAAAGTAATAAAGGAAAAAGTAAAAAAATTATAATTGGCTTGGATACAAAATGGTCGATCCCGAGGCATTGAAAAGAATTGAAATGGAAGATCATAATGTAAAACAATTAAATCCGAACGTAAAACTACGGAATCGAAATATAAAACCACAAGAAATTACACGCAAAAGAATAACAGAACGATCACGATTGGCAATAACAAAAATGATGAAAATAAGCAAAACATTAACAGTCAAGAAAACACGAACATAAAGGTGAATTCAATTGGAATAGTAAAAAGTGTGAAGATGAGCACGGGAAAAACAGTAAAAATGAAGAGGTGGGAAACTATTAACTAGATTAAACAAGACAATCGCAGACGAAGCGGAGCAGAAAGAAATGTCTTAAATCGTGCACATCTGTCGAGAATCGGATCCGAAGGAGCTGGAAATAAGCACTGGACCGAAGCGAACAAGCCACCTGTGACCGGTGGCGCGCTCAGTCTAACACGAAAATAAACACCGCTTAGTTATACCTCCGGAATCGGTAGCACGATGGTATCTGGGCTGGAACGTGACCGGGTACTCAGGAGGTAGAAAGAGATTTGAACGCTTTTAGAAATTTTAGGTTATTGTGAAATAAAAAAAGGCGAACGCCAACCAATAGTGGAGATTTTAAAACCATAAATGTTCACAATAAACATTGAGTTTAAAAATTGGTCCACGTTGTTCTTTTAAATCTTTCCACAACTACCACTACAAATCCATACGGTTTACAAAGATCTATTTTTACTCGCTAAATGGGGGACACAAATAAAAACAGATTTAAAAAGGCATCACCTTCCCCAGACCCTACTAACCTAAACTCATAATTATGTAAATGAAACCAATATCTTGTGACAACTCAAATTGTAGATCATAAAAATGTAGAATATTTGTAAAAGGTCTATGAAAGTGGCATTTCTTGTCCCTCCGCTTGAAAATAAATGTTTAAAGTCATTTTCTCAGAATTTTAGATTTGTAAATGAGTTAAATGACGTAACTTTGTTTAAATATTTAAAACTCCGCCCATGTGTGCATCAAATAAAATTTTAGGTACCTGTTATTTGAAGAAATCCTTTTTACCACAAAGTTTGAGGAAATATGCCAGTATGTAACTGAAAATCGTTTAATGTCACGGTACAGCTCGAAAAATTGAAAAGTCCTAAGTAAAGATAGAATTATTCAACAAAATAAAATCAGTTTCACAAGAATCATCATTGTGTTTCGTCAGGCAAGTTGATAAAACAGTACAGTGTTTATTTGGTGAATAAGTCAAATATAAATACCTAAAAATTACTATAGCAAAAGCTATAAGGAAAGGGGGTGAATGAACAACCTTGTTGTTGTTCATTGTTAAACATTACCTTTTATATGATCAGGGTCACTGTATATACTCTAACAATCCTATACTATACATTTAAGTAAGGATAAGCATTAATTTTTGTTCATTTAGGTTAGATGAAGATCTTTTTTCTAGGTTCGAAAAAAAATTTACTTATTTCCAAACATTCTAGGTTATTTAATTTATAAACGTTATTGTTATAACGACACTTTTATATTTTTATTGGAATCAAAATCATTTTCAAGTAGGAGATTCACAAAATTGAAATCACTTTTACTATATTTCCTTGTGTGGATAGTTTTTTCTGATTTTATTTTTTTCTTCTTAGTATCCTATTTACGCCTAATCACAACTAATGCACAATACTTTGTAAACTCCACCGTTACAAATATGTTGTTATAAAGATCTAAGAGATTTGGGCTTTAAACTATTTATGCTTGACCAGTTATGTCAAATTTATTTAATTTGGACAGATTTTAAATAAAAATCTACTTACATCTTACTGAACCGTGCAACATAATAATGTTTGATAAAATTCACCTACGATGTATTATAACATTCATTAATATTAAGTATCTTTATTATTTTAATTTTTCAGAAAAAATATGAATTGTTACGTTTTACTTTTAGAGACCCAATGGACCAATGTCAATTCCCCTCAAACTTTTGTAAATTTCTGGAGCCACTTCCAAATAACTTTAATTGAACTTTAAAACTTGAGTACATTTTAGACAAAAAACGAGTGCCAAAAATACCTTTCAATAGAAATAACTTACAGATCATTGTGTTTAAGAAAAACTGTCAAATTAAATATTTGATTCAACAAACAAAGATATATAATTTAAATTTAAATTACAATCTCATAAATTAAATAATTATTTCCAAGAATTAAAGTGGTTCCGTTCAAGTTGTTATGACGTGCTCACTTCAAGAGTTGCGCAATAATTACTTTACACGTATATGTAACAGGTTGCCTAGCAACGCGTAATTACTCGTGTAGTTTGAAATATCGATTGTAATTTATCTGATGGTCTGATATTGATGAAATGCCATTAGACTTGAGTTGCATAAAACAATGTTATCGCACACACGGGAACAATATTTAGCTTTTAACTTTATTAAACACAGTACTGTGAGGAAGCCATGAAACTGATATTGCGCTTCCTAGTCAAGAATTTTAATTATATTTCAAATGTAAATTGTGATATTTAATTGTAAACTCTTATAAAATTTAAATTTTACACACTATTTATCACTGAAAAAGTTGTTTTTGCCGTTGAAACTTGGCGTTTCACTTAAAACAATTTTTGTGAGATTTTGTGGGTGGGTGGAAGAATTTCTTAAGGGGGAGGGGACGTGTGGATTTTTTATCAACCGTTCCGTGGCGAAGCACATATTCCACTATTAGGCTAGGATTATTAGAAGAAGACTTAAACATTTAAAATGCAGTGTGAAAAATATTTGCATTTATTTGTACTGTACTTTTTTTTTGAACTAGTACATTGTTGTGGAGTGAGTGAGAGAAGAAATTACGTACTTAGCTGAAAGTACTTACATAACTGTCTCTTTCCCGATAACTTTGATATAATATTGATATACAAGTATATACAATAGTCTACTGCGTTTAGATAAAGGTCTTCAAGCATTCAAATACATGTAGGTAACAAGAAACCAGCAGTACAGGTAAAAGTCACGAATAATTATTTAAATTTTAAAATTTTCAAAAAATTCCTTTAAAAAAAATCTAGATGAATTCACATGACATATCTAAGCCTCAGAATAAAGTCAGACTTGATTCCCGGACTCATTGACACCGAAAAAGAGCGAAAAAACCTATAGTGTGAATTTAAGGTTTTCCAAAATTTTACTTTATGAGTTGACAAAATTTCAAAATTAGGCCAATTTAGAAAAATCTGTGCTGTTTTAACTCATGGATTGATGCTCTACAACGTTTAGGGAGAGGGGTATTGATAAAATTTGATGTTGGGATTACAGCACATTGAAAATGGGTAAAACACAGTTTTTGGCAAAGTAGGACAAATTTGCTGTTTTTGGGATCCCCATAAAAATCGAACTACTGTACCAATTTTGCACTTTGATTTTTTAATCGACGCGAAATTTTGTTCTCTTTAATTTATTAAAGTACTATTGTTTACAAAATATGCACCGTTTTCGAGTTATAAGCGAAAAATTGGGAAAAGTCCGAAAATGTCGAGGGTTTTTGCCCCCCCAAAAGTTGTTCCCCCACTTTCGAGGTCGCAAAATTAGATTTGGCATACCCAAACCATACCAAACGATCCTAGAAAAAAATCTTTTGCCACAATTAATGTAAGCTGTACTGGGTCCTCTATATACTGGGCTATGTACTTGTTTCTGAAAGGCAAACTAACCAACAAATCATTAACACAGACAAAACCTGAAGACACAATATATTTGTTCAAACCAAAGCTATGGTTTCTAATTGATGTTTTTAGAATGAGCAGTAGGTACTGGTAGGCCTGCGCACTATCGATAGAGCCTTTTATCTTTTTTATATTCTCCTGGCGGCAAAATAGAAAACATGAAATTAAGTTAACCCCACTATTAATGGGCCTACATAATAAGGTGCAACTGTATATTTTAAATTAATCTGTTTGAAAGTGTCAAAACAATAAATATTTAATCCAGAATTTTTTCTTAATGGAAAATTTTAAAAATCGTGTTCCTAATTGTTGAAAATTTTTTTCTTAAATCCGCAGTATCGGAAACTTAAAATTGTCATTTTAGGAACTAGTTTATCATTTGAAAATTACAATTTACATCCATGCTCACTTCCAAAATTAATGGAAACGAGGGAAAATCCTGAAAGCTGATACAAAGACTGCTTTTACCCAAAGGGGAATACGTGACGTAATCACTTATACCTTTGCTTAGCTTGCTACTGTTAGAATCTCAAACCCAGTTGCGCAGGTTTGAGTCCAGTTAGAAGTTAAAAGTTTGATCTAAATTACCCGCTGTTTATATAAAAGACGTAATGAAAGAATAAACACCAGCAGAACAAAATAATCTGATGAAAAGGATAGAGAGAATCAAAAGATACTGTCAGATAGAAAACAGAGGCCATCTGGAAAATCTGTCTTCTCTAAGGAATACACACTGAACATTAGTAGCCAAGGAAACTTAATATCTTGTGGTATTTTACAGTTGATTTCATTCTACTGAAAGCTATAGCTGCATTAGTTCTTGGGTTACTTTCCTAACTTGTTTTTATTTAATTACAATGTTGTGTGTTTGTTTTTTTTACTTTGGTTGTTTATTTCTTGGTCTGTTTGTTGTTCTCCAATTTGTCTATTGTGTTTTTTCATCTTTTGTAGTTTTTGTTCCTTTTTACTTATTTGTTCTTGTTTAGGTGAAGGGATTTCTAAATTTGTTTTGTTTTTTATCGATTATATGTTTCCCTCTTTGTAGTTTATGTTTTGTATTATATGTGTTGATTAGTCGTATTGTCTATTTAAAATATATGTTAAATAAAACTTTGTTCTTTTTTGTTTGTTAGATTCTTCCGATTTATTTATTTTTTGCATTTAAAAAATTTATTTTTTATTTTTGCTTGATTTGACCAGTTTGTGTGTGTTTGTTTTCCTTGTACTTTACGTTTTTTAAACTGCTTTGGAGTTTCCAATTCTTGTACGTGTCTGCTGTGTTTCTTGTTTATTTTTATATTGTTTACGGTGTTTCCCTTTCTGGTTTAGGTAGTCATTGTAATTAATTATCCTGATTTTATTTATTTGATGTCTTTTGTTTGTTTTGCCCTTTTTTTAGTTTGATTACTTCAACATTTGGTTGTTAGTTATATCTGTGTTTATAACTTTCTCTATTTTCGTTTATTTGTTGTATTTGCCGAGTTATAACGGTTATTTAATACGTATAAAATCTCCCTTACCAAACCATACTAATTGTTTACATCATTTCTATTGCACATCTGACACCAGGTACTGTATACCCACAGTGACTATTGTATACAAAGAGCTACGTAACAGAACCGCACCGCCGGTACAAGTTGTCGGGGTTTGGATTCTGTCCAAGTTTTTATATAACAACTTCACCACTCGTAAGTTACTGTTTTACGAGACTAACAAAATTAAATCGTCTATGAAGAACCATTCAAAACATTTAAATCCGGTTTTGGCATTTGAGAGCTGCAACTTTCAATGTAACAACCAGCACAATCAAATGGCTTCTTACAAATTTCCCACGGTTTTCTACTTAAGTTGTACTTAACTCTATTAACATTGTATTACTTATCATGTAGTTTTATTTCCGAACGTTTACAAAAATTATTATTTTTTTATCCCTTGTTATTAGTTTCTTTATAAGTTTTTCTTCTTTCTGTTCTGAGAATTTAGTTTTGCTACTTCTTATCGGTTAGTTTATTTTTTGTTTTATGTAATTTACCTTCTTTTTGTAAATTACGTCATGGATTTAACTTATCCTTTCTTGTATTCCTTTTTTATTTGGTGTTTAATATTTTGCTTCTTGTTCTTTCTATTATCACTTAAACATGTTTATTGTTATGATAATATAATTCATCTTCGAACTTTGAGCAGTATGAATGTTTTTTTAATAGGATGCATTTGTTTCTTAAGGTTTTGTTTTTTTCTATGTATTTCTATCGCTTTGTTTGTACTTTTGCTGGTTTTTATCCTTTTTTATGCACTTTATGTTGGTTTATTATTTGATCATTGTTTATAATTGTATAGTTAGGCCTACCTGAATTACAATTAGAATCGTTTCCGAACATTTAGCAATGCGATTGTTCTTTAGTCTTTTTTCGTTTGTTTCGTTTGGTTTCTTCATTATTTGTATTTTAAATGCTTAGTTTTTATCTGGTTTTAAATATTTATGTTTTTTGTTCTCGTGGAATTTATTTCTTGCTTTCTTGTACTCCTTTTTGTTTATTTGCTGTTTGATGTGCTGTTTCTTGTTAACTTTATTAAAGTTGTACATATCTCTATTAGGCTATTTATCATGTTTAACGTTATGATAATACATAAATAGAATAGTGTTTCGAAAGTTGAAAATACTAATTTGAAAACAAAAGTAGGCCTATGTGTTATTTCTAATAATAAAACAACATTTTAATTTTAAATAAACACGACTTAGCGACACTTTAACTTGTTCCAGCACTAGTTTGATACATATTAACTATGTGACCTACCGCTCTTATTGTCATGTACTCTAAATGACGGTTCACGCAGTTACACTGTTCGATAGGAACTTGTACCACTCAATAGGAAATCAAACGGGCTACAAGCATTCACTCCGTTTTTCACAAAATTATGGGTTTTGAGTTCTTGTCATTAAAAAAATGTCGAAAGAAATTATTGGAGCTCGTTGATTATTATTTATTTATTTTTTATCTAGGTTTACACATTGATGAGTACCTGAACAATTCAACTGAATTTGTTAAGCTGTTAAAGAGGTATACATAATTTAGTTTAAAATACAAAATGGCCGATGGCTGGTAAAAGAATCGCTTACAGATACGTTTATATTAACGGTTTTCTTCATTTTGATCCATGTAACCACCCCCTGAACTGTTAAAGAAACATACTGTATATTGAAGTGTCGTTGTTATTAATATTATATTGGCAAAACTTTCAGGACTATTGACGGTACGAAACCGTAGGCGGGGTAGAAAGTCATAATAAACCAATCATTATCGTTTAGTAGCGCTTTGATCAATAATTGAGAAATTAGAAACGATAGACAAACTGTAAGCAGTTTTACAACAAGACAGAGCGAAGTTCGTTTAGCTTTTTCTCCTTACTGTTTCATTATATCAAACTGCAAAACTGGAACCCGTGAAGTACTATTTGCGTATCTAAAAACAGTCGGATTCCAATCCTATAGGTCACTCAGATGTAGAGCTCCTGGTTCAGCGAACCCGTGCATCGTTGGTGCGCATGCTCACACTTTGTTCCGCTCCATCAGAGGCTCACCTCGACTCACCTATACGGGTTTCCGGTTTTAGATGAGGACTAAATCATTGACCACCACGCGAGCAATGTCTTTACCTAGTTCTGGATCATGGAGCTGTTTGGTTTTTCGGAACTCGCAGATTCTACGTATTTTGTTATGATTTATCAGATAGCTAGACGTAATCACCCCCTATACTTTGAGTTGCGTTTGGTATATGACCTTGGTAGCCCAAAAACAATTCCCAAAATAAGTTATGTTGTTAATTATATTTTTCCTGAATGGTCTAAGAATGCAAATAACTTTATTTCAAAATTTATATAGCTAACTGTTTGGAAAATAATTACAAATAATCTGTACTACATAAAAAAAGGGTTACGGTTTAACTCAAAAACTACTTCTCCTATGTTTCATGAAACTTTACTCATCTGTTCAGCATTTCTAAGGTCTTTAGCTCAGGTAAATCTATGGCCAATATCTAGGTTCGAACCTACGTAACTGTAGCTGACCGGTCTGACGCATTCGCCGCCCTGCTTTGCAATATTAGGACAGAAATGTGAGAAGATTAAGGTACACTTCTTTTTGATCCTATAAAAATGTTACAATTACTTTTCCAATCTATGTTTATTGAAAGACAAACTGAAATGTGTGTTGATAACGGAGGTACACATTTTTAGCATCTAATGTTGTATTCACTTTTAGTTGATTAAACCTCACAGTACATAATTTACATATATATTTTAATTATTTTCAGAGAAGCAGACGACAAATTTATCACCGTTTTATTTCGTTTGGAGTGCTTGACTTTCAGCCTTTGTAGTTATGTCTGTTGTTTTGTTTGTTTTTTTTCATTAAAAACGGATTTGAACAAAACAGTACTTTTGTTAACTTCAATTATTTTCTTAGATCTAAAAATTTACTTAACAAACCTTTCTCTGGTTAGTAGCAACTTAATGAAATTGTTATAGTCCAAAGCTAATAAAGCATATTTTTTTATACTTTATCGGTTGTGTTTCAACCCAGGTTTTTCGTTTACTATTTTACATAAAATTATGATACTTCTTTCTTTTTTTTTGGCGAGATTGGTGAAGTAGGACAGATTCCTCCTGAAACACTCTGTGCATCATATTCAATTAAACTAATAACGTTCGTATATATTATGTACTAGCTTTCTCGATAAAGACTCTACCTGTTTTGGTGAAGTATGGTTTTCTGTCGGGCACGAAGAATATCGGAACATATGTCTTATTCGGAAAACATGTTAAGTCAACGTGGCGGTACACATCAGTTCTAAATTTGTGTAAAACACTTTACCGGTAAAAACATCGCAGACCAGGACGTAACCGCAATTTTGACAGCGATTTCGCAGCATCTGTCTACAAGGCCGTCGCATCGCAGCTACCTGTAACCGAATCTCGATCGGTTTCTCGTTCCCATGGTGGATGCGGTTGCATGTGATACCACCAGTGCCCAAGGCTGTGCTCCAGCTCCTGCGTGATTACGGTAAACGTTACTGTCAGGGTCTACCGTAGCCAGCTACCTCAGATCGGGCAAATTATCAGCTGTCAGAGAGACGTCGGGCGTTTTCTTGCAGATACAAGCTTGTTGTTCTCCTGCTGGTTTTGACGGTCGGACTTGATTCTCCGACGAATGTTGGAACGCGATGAAAGTAGAGTAGAACGGACGGGATAGAGTGGTTGTCGGGCGAGTTGACTCACAAGGTCACAGCGTATTCAGAGTTTTTTCCAAAAATTGAAAGATTTTTTTTCTTACATAAAAAAGGGTTCATGAATTTTTCTTATTCAGACGCATTGTTGCAATATTTTCACCAAAAAAATGTTAACAATAAACGGTACCAGGAACTGGCACATACTTTCTCACAAACATATTTAAATTATTAAACAGATTCACGGTGACTTGTAGGGTGGAGTAGGAGAGGTGATTTTGTATTAAAGTTGTTTTCCCATAAAAATCCATAAAATAACGGAAAAACTAACTTTTCTCAAAAACAGCTCGAACGATTTTGATTAAAATTTTACAGTTTATAGTACTTTAGGTCCCTAATAAACTATATAATTTTAATCAAAATCGTTAGAGCCGTTTTTGAGAAAAGTTGATTTTTCCGTTATTTTAAGGGTTTTTATGGGAAAATTACCCTTAAAAATACAAAATTCACAAAAATGAAAAAAACGCCTGGAGATACCGTGGATTAGTACCTCCATACCAAATTTCATCAAAATCGGAGGACTGGTTTAGGCTCTAGGTCTGATAACATCCACACAGACACACAGACACACATACAGACACACACACAGACATCACTCCGAAAACCACTTTTTTAGGTTCAGGGGGACCCAAAACGGATATTTCCACCAAAAACTCAAACTCGAAAATTTTGACGAATACAATACTTTCTCCATATAGGCCTACTATGGTATAGGGGGAGAAAGTAAAAAAATATTGTACCAAATTTTAAAAGAGTGATTTAGATAGGCTAGATGTGCTCAAATGCATTTTCATAGTTGCACATTTTTGTGAGTATGCTGAAACAAGTCGGCCATCCAGGTGATCTTACAATACGTATTTTTGTAATGTTATATTGTAATGAAATTTAAAATGATACATACTTCGTACAAACACTCATAGAATATCAACTCCATCTATGTATAAAAAACAAAGTCGGGGTTTTTACACCACTTATAACTCAAGAACGGCTGAACCAATTTTTATAATATTTGATTTGTTGGATTTGTCTTCGCCTCTAATAGCAGAATGTCTATTAAAATATAGGAAAAATACGTAAATAAAATTAAAAACAAAAAATAATTTTAGTTTAGGCCTAGATTGATGAACTAACACAGCCATGTTATTCGAATGTGTTTACATTCATTACCATAGCGACCAATAAAATAAAATAACAGATATAACATCAGTTGATTAAAATGTATAATCTATATAAATACAAATAAAATGCTGTTCGTTGGTAATCGCATCACTTGAGAACGGCTGGACTAATTTGGCTGTTTTTTGTTTTAAAATGTTCGTAATAGTCCTAATTAGTTTTTATGAAAAGACAAATTTGAAAAGTTTCCCGGAAAATTTTCAAATTCGGGAAAAACTGAACATCCCTTTTTCCATGAACTCAATACCATAACTCACGAAACAGCTGTTCTAATAAAATGCTTAGTAACACGTGTTTGTTTACATTCATTACCATAGCAACTTTAATCAGCATTTATAATAAGTTTATTATTCTTCAAAACTAACAGCTTTTGTAGGTTAGATTCACCAGCTTAAAGCAAAAAAAAAATCAACTAAAAATGCTTACTATATTTTAATTCAATTCAAACATTGGTTGTTACATATTATAAATAAAACAACTGATTTGGATCAAAAACTGAACATAATTTTCAAACATATTCGATTATTTATTTATTTACTATAATATTAACAACTTCTAAATCATTTGATCTATCAATATGAAATAAAAAGCAATTAAAAGATAATATTTTTATCTTTCTTTAAATATATAATAACATAGACTATGTAAATAAAAATGTTTAACAAGTAGGCCTACAGTTGTATAATTCTTATTATTGTACACATTTACCCAGTTAAAAATCCCCGTCAGCAAAGTTATGTAGGCCTAGATAAGTATTCTTTAATGTTGTTTTTTAATAGTTTGATTTTTTAATGATGTATTTCTGATGTGTATCTAATTAATCAGCCTGCGATTTTTCACGGGGATTACTAGTTTAAATATAACATTGTGATACTAGACATGTTATCATGTTCGTGCTGTTATTATGTAGTATAACAGAATACTTATCCTAAAAAAAGGTAAAATTTCAACAAGTAGTGATATTCTAAAAGTATTCCAATAAACGCACCGTTTGAGAAATAATTAAAGAGCCTGAAGAAATACTCCTCCATTTCAGTTTAAGTCTTTATTGCAACATACCACACTGCCAAGTACTATTGGAGAGGGCGAACACATAGCCTACCACCGCGTTGACATCACTGCTCAGCAGAAGCCGCATTAAGACATAAAGTCTGCTAAGATATCTTCACTTAACCGGAGAGATGTTATATAAAATGTTGTATTTATTTTGGTCGATCACCGGCTGAAGGTCGGACCGCTGCATATAAATAGGCTTATTGTCCCGGTCTATACGACCGCGTCGGAGCGTTCAGGAAGAGTTGCGGCTTCACGTAACACTTCGCAAAGTTTTGCGTTCCTTAAATCTTGACCAAAATGCAATCCGGCGACCAATATTATTGCGATGGGTTTCGCAACAGTTTCAAATCTTTGGCGACGGTACATCATTGATATAATCAGTATTATTTAGCACGAAAGCATCCGAGCTCGCTTCGCTCCACGTAGCTTCATTACTCGAATTATTATTTTCTTCATATAGGATACTACGGGCTTGAATACGCAGCTATTTTTAGTTTTTCCTGCAAGTCAAATAAATTGAAATATTTTTGGAATATAACAATTCGTGTCAGCCACCTTGAAAACTATTTGACACTAATAACATTAGTTTTCTATTGTTTTTACCCTAGCTGGGCTATAGGTGTTTTACCCCCAAAATATTGTTTTCTTATAGAACATCATAAGTGTACCAAGCTCGGTCCACGCGTGCTTTTATTGGAATAATATACTCCTCCATACAAACAATCTTTTTTATGTATATGATTATATTAATATAACCTAAAAAACTCGAATTAAGTGATTCTAAATTTGCTAAGTTGGTTACTATGGTAATGAATGTAAATGCAATAAACAAACGTGTGTTGGTTCAGTATGAGCCTAGCCTGAAATCATGATGAATTCAAATCAGCTGTTTACCTTTAATGTGTAACAACAGATGTTTAAACTATATTTCAGTAAGCCCTTTTCGTAGATTTTACTTTCTCATTAAACTTTCTCACCAAACATGTCAATTAAACCTGTATAGTTGCACGAAAAAAGGTTTTGAAATTTTTTGAAAAAAACCCACTTTTTGACCAAAAACTCCTAAAAAATCGCTTATTATTTTGTTATAAAAAACGGCTTTATCGATTTTTATAAAATTTATCCTATTTGTAGCCCTTATGTACCCTACAATATGAAAAACCCTCACCTTTCAAGAAATTCTCGTTTAGCTACTAATGATAATAATAACTGACTTTTGGTGTTTTTTGGCCAAAAAGGAAGTTGTTTTTCAAAATTTGTCAAAACCTTTTTTCGTGCATCTATATAGGCTTTTAATTGACATGTTTGGTGCAAATTTGTTCGAAATCGATCGAACAGTTTTCTCTTTAAGTAATAATAATAATATTTATTAGTTACTCTCCTACTTTAAAATACTAGCCCCTCTCCTACTTTGGATCCCAGAAACATATCCACAAAAGGGGTCCAGAGAGTTCGGGGACACCCTGAATATACATATAGGTCTTTGTCAAAATAAAATTGTTTCTCTTCGAACCATTTCAAAACGTTTCACTCTGGCCGCCATATCGCAAAAATGGCCGACTATTTTAAAATGCGTCGTCAAAAATTGTTCTAACTATTAGAAGCCGATTGAAACTATTTAATGGATAAATAGATAAATTCTTTGTAATGTAACGTTCAAAATTTCAAGTGTCGCCATTCCGAAACAGTTTGATTAAAATTTATCTAACTTCAAAATGTTAATTCTGGAGTTACTTCCTACTTTATTATTATTTTTTTTTTTTATTAAAAATGTCCGAAAGAAGGAAAACGTTATTACACCTTTGTTTGCAGTTTTTAATTAAAACTAAATACATCCTCAAAGTCTCTTTCCGATTCAGCCAGTACGTTCAAAGTGTGAACGACCACTATACGACTCAGAACCACCCTGCTATAAACTGTACATAATATAGTACGTACAACGATCATTAGACTTAACTGTTGAAGGATAACACTCCAGGATACAGGATGAAGACCGTAAAGACCAGTATATTAATGTCACTATATTGTCTGGTCCTATTCGGTCGGGTTATGTCTCAAGCTGAGATGTCTAGTCTCTGGCTTCAAGGTCGGTGGATATAATGATGATTGTGTCCTCAAATAACAATTATTATTTTTTTTTACAGTGTTCAGTACCTTAACAGGACAAACGGAGACGAATTTGGATGTTACGTACCAACATACTTTTCTGCTTCATATATCCACCTTTCTGCTTTATATATATACGAGGGACTCCACCCCTGCTTACTTCGCTCACCAACCCGCAAGGCAAAGCAAATGCAAACAGATTTCAGTATAATATGACATTTTTACTGAAATTACTATAACAGAGGAGGCGCTTGGATTGAGGTAGAGGGATGGGGGGGGGGGGTGGGTTATCCTGTATACGCAGCAGGCCCAGATTTTTTGTGTGAGTAACGGGATTGGTTAAACATTACCTACAAAACCCTTTTTTTTTTTAAAAAATTTCCCAAATCTACGTTTCCAAAGTAATTTGCTATGGTAATAAAAATGTAAAGGCTTTCGAAAAATGTGTGTTGGTTCAGTATAGGCCTAGCCTAAAACTGTGTTAAACTTTTGTTCCAAATCAACTGTTTTATTAATAATAAGTAACAACAGATGTTTAAATTATAATACAGTAAGCCTTTTTTGTTGATTTTTGTTTGTATTTATTTTGTCAACCTAACCTAAAAAAGCTGTTGGTTGTGAAGAGTAAAAAACTGATTCTAAATGTGCTAAGTTGGTCGCTATGGTAATTTGTTGATCCGAATCATTTGTTTTAAAGATCTGGGAGAGAACCCCGTATTTTCTGTATTTGTAGGTCTACGTTATTGAATAAACATTTTGTAAAATTCTTTCTTAGTGACTATGACCCCATAAGAATATATCTTTAAAATTTCGTATTTTTATGTAAAGTAGTTGTGTTCTGCGTTGATTATAAGTCAGTCAGGACAAAACCATGTATAGATACAAGTACCGCAAAAAATGCATTGCCCAAAAATGAATTGGAGTTCTAATTGTTGGAATACATCAAGGTTAGCATGACTTTGAATCATGCCAAATTTATTTTGCGATACCTTTTAGCGATCCGGAAAAAAATCGATTGCGACCAACCTGATAGATGAACGTGGTCCTATCAGGTTTTTAGCCGAATTTTTGAAGAAAATAAGAGCTATTACACTCGACCCAATTTGAAAATTACTTTATATATATATATCTGTTTTATTCCCGGATCGATAAGTGGTAGTAAATATGCTTCAAAATTGCTGATTTTTTGGTGAAAAGGTCCTAGTAGGATTCTTCAGATACACTTTTTTTTGTTTTTCGATCGGATTCAAAATGGCGGAGTTATACCGATTAATCGTTTTGGGGTAGGGATTTAAGGGTATATAAGTATATGGATTTTTCCCACCTTGATAAAATATGCTTCAAAATAGATGAAATTTTAGTGGAAGGGTCCTTGTAGGACGTCCCAGACACTGATATTTTCATTTTTCGATTGTACACAAAATGGCGGCTTGTTTGATTCAAACCAAAATGGCAAAGTTAGAGCGAGGAAATTGCATTATTACTCCCACCCATAAGCCCTTGTGCAGATTTTGAGCTATATCGTTCGAAAGGTAATTAAATTTACTACAATCCTGTGCAAAGTTATTTCAGGTACAGTCCCCGGAACAAGGAACAAAATTGATAGGAAACTCCCGATAAATGATTTTTTCATTATTCATGTCAGGTTTTTGCGCAATTTCTCCCACTCATAAGCCCGTGTGCAAATTTTTAGCTATATCGTTCGAAAGGTAATTAAATTTACTACAATCTTGTGCAAAAGTAATTCAGGTACAGTCCCCGGAACAAGGAACAAAATTGATAGGAAACTCCCGATAAATCATTTTTTCAATATCCATGTCAGGTATTTGCGCAATTTCTCCCACTCATAAGCCCGTGTACAATTTTTGAGCTTTATCGTTCGAAAGGCAATTAAATTTCCTACAATTCTGTGCAAAAGTAATTCAGGTACAGTCCACCAAACAAGGAACAAAATTGATAGGAATCTCCCGATAAAAGGTTTTTTCATTATTCATATCAGGTTTTTGCGCAATTTCTCCCACTCATAAGCCCGTGTGCAATTTTTTAGCTGTATCATTCGAAAGGTAATTAAATTTACTACAATCCTGTGCAAAAGTAATTCA
>JAGFPH010001448.1:191684-208180 GCA_018207615.1 Philaenus spumarius
TAGTTAACTACTGAGTTAAATAACTATTGGTTTAATTAAATATTGGATTAGTTAAGCACTGGGTTAATTAACTATTTTGTAAATTAAATATTGTATTACTTAACTACTGAGTTAATTAACGATTTGTTTAGTTAAATATTGGATTAGTTAACTACTGGGTTAAATAACTATTTTGTAAGTAATTGCTGGGTTAAATTAATATTTTTCAAGCTTTAATTTTATAAGAGTCGGTTTTTGACAATTTTTTCTTAATGTTCCCAAGAAAAGAGCCACAACATTTTTTTAATTGTTAGTAGGAGCCTATTCTTTTGAAATAAATCATGTATTTCTTTACTGTAAAAACTCTTTCCACTGAATTTACCACAGCAATAAAACAATAGAAAAATGTTATCAGTTAAACGTTACATAAAATTATTTTTGGTTTGGTTCATATGCATTTTTAAGAAATACAAGATTAGTAATTAGTTTTAAGTTACGGCCTAGACCAGAGAGTACCGCTGCGGATAAATCGAGGAGCAAACAAGGATGTTGGCGTGCGAAGCACATAGTTGTCTCCCCTAGTAAACACACGATATTAATCCTGCACAAAGTCAGCAATGTACAACCGCGTATTGTAATACCGAAACCGGTCGTCATTTTACTTGAGAAGTGAGCGAGATAGATGAAACCAGTAAACCAGTTCAGACCGAGTCCCACACTTGACTGGCCCCGACACGACAGTGATTAACGAAACTGCACCTACGCGCGCGCGCAACAATATCCTTGCCGGATAATTAAGACGCAATCAACCGAGAAGACGTCGAAGATTGATAGAGGTCGAAGGTCGAGGTAAACAATCTATCTGTAATTTTCTAAACCGATACAGAAGCGGTGTTTACAACGGTGGTTACGTAGTTAGTGAATACGCGTTTCGGTATTGTACCATCTTCAAATACTTTAACTCATAGGTCTTCAGTTAATGTTTGGATACACTTGTTTTACTAGCAGAGAATTTTATAGACAATGTTTGCGTTATTTATAGAAAAATAACGTCAAGAAAAACCAATTTTCCTATTTTACCTTTCTTTTCTTTTCTTTTACCTTTTCTCTTTATTCGTTCTATCATTTATCTCGTATTTTATTACTTTCTGATTTTCTTTGCTTTATTCAATTTATTTTTGTAAAACAAAATATAGGCACCTATACGTCCTCTCACTCATTTTCATAAATTCATTGATTTATATTTTCTCAACCTTCTCTCGGTTTGTTAGTCCGTCTCTTCTCCTCTTTAATAGTTAAGCTACATATTTCCATTGTTTCTAATTTAAATTGTTTTATTTGGTTATACATAACTCTTTTGTTTTGTTTTTTTTTATGTTTTAGCTCTAAATTTTCTATTTATTATTTTTTATTTAGCATTAATAATTTTTTCATTCTCTCTCTTTCTCTCATGTTCAAGTTTAAATTTTAGTCGCCGTGGTGATTTTTAGAAAATAAAAAATATTTCTGAACTTCACTATACACCACCGTTAAAGTCACCCGCCTCGAGACTCCAACATCCAAACGGCGGTAAAATACGCGAAAGGAAACGACCGGCCTGACACGATTATAAAATCTTAATCTGCCCGGCACGATGTCATCGGAATCAGCGAGACCACCATCATCCGCGCGGACTCATCCTTAGAGAGTGGTTTTAGAAAATCAGAGCGGATGACCTTTCGTTTTATCAGTATAACAGCTCGCCTTATAATCAACATCCGGTGGACGCATTGCCGGTTAATTGCGTGGTCACGTGATCTAACAACTTTCACGAAGCCGTGCGTATTGCGAGCAATAAATTTAGTCGCCTTAGGTTGCAAACACTGTAACACTGGTCAAGTTCACGGTCCGAGGAGAAATTGCGTTGCCAACTTAACGAATGAATGGTTTCTGATGAGTAAAACTTTTCCGACGGAGCTTGAGAAGAACAACATTGTTCGATGCAATAATATTCATGTAAATGTAATTAGTTTTATAAAAAATAAGCATAAGTAATTACCATTTAAAAATAAACCCTTATTCGAAACTTAAGAACTACTTAGAGGACACTAATATTTACAGTTTCACCACTTCGGTTGTTATGTCAAGTGGATTCTTTTCCAATTTGTCTACATTAAGAGAATTGTATGATGAATGATCATTCATTAAAAAATCTTTTTGTTTTTATTAATTACAACATTTTCTCAATATTCTACAAGATGGTCTGCCTTTTCTGTTCGTCCGTGTGTTCCAATCCACTCCAGTAAAGCACAAACAAAGAAAATAGTTAGGGATGTACCGGCCGTGGGTTCAACCAATCAAAGGAGTACTGCACTGTAAGACTGACATAAGATCTAACATAAGGTTGAGTAGGCGATGTTCTTATTAATTAAATCCTGGTGCTCGGAAATAGAACCACTGAGTTAAAGCTGATGGATTCGGAGTGAAGAGCGTAAATAGAAGAATATTGTCACAAAAAGTTCCTTTCTAGGCTAATTTATTCATTAGTAAATTAACAGTTTTGCTAAATAGCTGGTTAACTGAAAGACATCTGTTGGAAAAAAACGAAAGTGAAATGTTTGAAATTAAATTAATAGGGAATATAATTTTCTATTAAAAACTTTCTAGTAAACTATGAATTAAGAAATATTTATAAAAACATTAGTTTTAAAAATGGTGGCTATCCACGATGTACCCTGAGGTTATACTCAAACCAAACGTTAAAGTCTTCCACAATTTGCTTAAATCTGCGGAAACGTACACTTGGTACCAATATGTTTCGGACGCGAGATTACGAATGCATTTTTTGAGGATCACACCGCTTGCGCTACTAGCCAATCTACAAAAGTCGGCTCATGCACTCGTGAATCGGATAGTGATCAGAGTAGAGAAACGGTAAGTAGCAGATGCTGAGGCTTATGTTTCAGCACAGTATTGTCCGTCCCCATCGCTTCTCTTCGCGCCATTTCGAGATCAGTGACTGTAATCGGGACCAACTTTATTAAAACTAGAAGTTTCTCCCAGTTTACAACATAACAATTAATAATAGTTATTTCTAAACAGAAATAATAATGTTAATACAAAATAAAATAATAAGAATAAAGAAAGATCTAAAATTTAACTGTAAAAAGTCGCTCTTCGTATAGAACTAAAAGGCACAGATTCTTCTCTTCCTTTGACTTGTTCACCTTTAACCGGTTATACATGATAGCCTTAGATTTGAATTAAGTACTTCCGACTTTTTAGCCTTTGACAAAGAAGAATTTGCAGAGGGTGGGCGCAAGAATATCTCATAAACTAGGACATTGTTTTACTGGTAATAATAACTTTCTTGTAATACTAAACGGCTCCGCCACTGGACCAACCTCTGTGCGATCAGAGTCGAAGCAAATGCAAACAGATTATTATTGTATACTCTGATATTTCATGGAATTACTTCTGATGATTACAGAGGCACTAGGATCGGATTAAGGTAATAAGGGTAGCGGTAACATGGATCCTGACGCGTGTGCAGTTTTTGCTTGAATGACAGGTATTAGTGGGCCGTTACTACTGAAGTTGGGAGATGGAAAAAGAATGCGAATGGAAATCGTGTTGCAGTGTTTTCACTACACTCCAATTCCCCGTTGCAAGGGGCTTACAGAACTCGAGTCTCTCGTCCTTTCACGAAAATCATAAATACCCAAAAGAAAGTTCGCCTCTTTTTTTCTAATTAACGAGCGCGTCCCGTCAAAACGGAGCTAATAACTGTTTTATGTTACGGTCCCGTATAAATTATTGCGCCAAATGATGTGTTAAAGAGCAGACGGACGGACGGACGCATACAAACACACAACCGGTTCCGATGGGAATTCTCGGGGTGCACGAAATCTTAGAGATGACCTTACAAAGGTCACCTACCGTACCGGCCACTTTCAATTATGAAAAGACACCGAGGGAATTTTAGTTTTTATACGGTGGTGGGACTGGTTTGTATGCGTTGGATCTAAATAAATTTACCAGATCAATGTAGGAACTGCAAACGGTCCGTTTATTATTTTATGAAAATGTGGTATTTTATAAGATAAGTGATATGAGATCGGTTTCTCAAAATTAATTCTACCGATTTCGATTAAAAATTAAGAAGTTTATATGGTAGATGAATAAACTGATTCAAATTAATTACGACTATGTACTAAATAAACTGGGAAAATGCGGGTTTTGATTCACAGATCAAAATAATAATAATATCGAATTACTGTAAAAACTATCGAGTGAAGGGTACCAGTAAAACAGCCCCCCACATTAATTAATTGGTCGTGCAAAGTAATTATTGCTTACACTTTGTTCCTACCCCGTGTACCCGTCAAACTAATGAACATGATTGGATAGAAAATTAAAAGGATTACAAAAATGCAATCTCTATTCTCATTTAAAATGTTTCGTGACAGCCATTTTTAAACGGAATATTGGAAAAGTTGGTTATTTTTGTCGTAGGTTCTTACATTGATGAGTAACTTGCAAATTTCAACTCAATCTTTTAAGCCGTTCAATAGATATACATTATTAAGTACACAAACAAAATGGCGTATAGCAGGTGAAAGAAGCGTTTTCGGGTGTATATTTATTGTAATCTTTATTTTGACCCATATAATCAACCCTGTATTAAGGGTCGGCTCTAGTAAAACAGAAAGCAACCTGCGACTCCAGCGTAGCGGCGGTAGGTTACGCGGACATTGCTCATCCTAAATCCATTTAAAACCCGCGATTGTTCAAATAGCGTTTTTTTAAAATACCAAACTCTTGGAGACAACATTCTTCATCCGAATGGCTTGGTAATTTTTCGCTATAATTAATGGTTACAACGTAAAAAAATATTAAAAATCACCCTATAGCGGCGGTAGGTTACACGGACATTGCCCAGCCTAAATCCATTTAAAACCCGCAATTGTTCAAATAGCGTTTTTAAAAAAATACCAAACTCTTGGGGACGAAATTCTTCATGCGAATGGCTTGGTAGATTTTCGCTATAATTAATAGTGACAACATAAAAAAAATATTAAAAATCAATGTTTTGAATTCTTAATAAATATTAAACAAAATGTGTTTTTTTAGTTTTGGAAAAGCCATTTGCACGCATATTGGCCATAGCTTTAAAATGACATATCGTTCATAATTATCCGATCAAAAATAAAGGAAAAATTTGGATTTTAATTTAACATTGGACTTATGGAGTGTCAGCCAACATGGACGACAGCTAGAGCCGACCCTTTACGAATTTATGCAACCACTCTCCATGATTAATTCACTGGCATTGACCCGTAAGCATTAGATATGTAATGAAATTGCATTATTTTAAAGCAGTATTTACCGATGCGTTCTCCAAGTTCCAGAAATCAAATGGTAACACTTACCTAGAACCAACAAAAATACAATTATCAGTAAATGTCGTTGGATTACAGTCAAATATTTAAATGAAATAATAGGCTAGATGTAAACACATAACAATAGTACTAGAAAATTGTTAACACAACTTGAGTAAATTTAACAGGGCAGAAATGGAAATGATCAGATTAAGAATCTAAATTTGTTAGTTCTTTAAAATGTTGGCTATTTTACCAAAATAAAGAAGTGGGGGCATTTCTAAAAATGTTTGTATAAATGTTTGACCCTACTATCATAAAATATAAAGGATAAAAAAACGATATGTAGAAATAAAACACATCTAGTCTATTTATAAATAACTATAGTTCTATCCTAAATATTTACGTACACTACAAAATGTATTAAAATAACCTAATAGAATTATTCTAATTTGAAATATGTTATGCCTATTACCAAAAGTTATGTACATATCTGATCTCAAAGAATTTGTCTAATAGGCATACATAAAAAGCTACCTTAATTTCATATCCACCAAAACACTGATTGAACTACTTTCTTACGCCACCGTTAAAATCTCTCAACAAAAACAACCACATTCACGAATATAAAGAATTTTCTAAATTTTGTGCAGCCTACTTTATTGGCTGAAATGGTATTTGTGTCGAGACACTTTATGAAGTTAAAGGTGAATGCTTTGTACCCTTCCTGAGTAACAAGCTCTTAAATTGAAGACATTTTACTTTTCTTTAGGTAATCCATCAGCAGTAGACTATAGACTATCTTTAGGCGATATCAATGATTCTTTTTAAAATATTGTAATTATATATTGTTAAAAAGGATGTTATAATTTCGTTATGTTCTATTATAAGGTTAACATTAGATTATTAGAACAAGAGCAAATATCTTGTTTCGTTGATTATTAGGCTGCTGATTTTATTTAAAAAAACATTTATCACCATAGCAACCAGTAAAATAAAATAATAACACAGTCGGAACTTGGCTTGTATAAAACTGCGTTTGCGGAGATGACATTGGTTTGTCACCAACCTTAACCTAAAAAATATTAACCTATTACTTGCATTCAATACAGGAACCATTAAGACACATTATACGATTTTAAAAATAACTAATTTAGGCCGAGGAAGGTTAAATTATCTGAGACTGAGACCCAAACACTTTTTAAAATATCCACATTTTGCAACTTTTTCCAAATAAACATTACCCAAAGCACACATCAAACTATAGGCCTAGTATGATGTTCAAGTTTTTAATGTGCGTGTAGGCCTAATAATAAATGATTCTTGTTTTAAATATGAGCGAAACCTCATACCAACAATAAAGGCAACAATTTAGCTTACAATCGTGTGAGCACGGGCGATGGCGTGTCAAGCACGCAGAGGTGTCCCTTTAGTTGTTATAAAATATTAACACGTCTGTGATAAAAATTGACAGTGAGAAAAGTGCCCTCTGAAGATATGCCCAACTATGACGGGGGTGCAAGCATCGTTTGACTTATCATAATTTGTCTATTACATAACAATTTAGCTGAATTTATAGTAATATATAGGATAATATAATTATAATAATATTATTAAATATTACCTGTTACTTGTCCGTCAATTGACTTATTTTGGTCGTTAGAATGTTACGACGCGTTTCATATTTAATATTATATATTAAGGTAATATTTAAAATTATCATTATTATATTATCCTATATATTACTATTCAAAGTGACTTGGAAAATAAGAATCATGCAATTTAATTTATATCCTGTAATATACAAATTAAAAACTGAACAATTTTCTTGCACCACCATTAAAGTCTCCGGCAAACTGCTTTTAATCTCTCTTAATAAATACATTTAAATTCATATTTTTTTTAATAAACCAAGCATAAGATAAAAATTACCAAAAGTAAACATGTTTGTGGTTTACACCATTCTCATAAAAACGTCCCAATACGACGGAGCTGCGCAAAGTTTAGCAGAAACCTCTGCCAACACGTTTCCTTTGTACGTAAACATCTTCCTAGCCTCGAAGATTTAAACGGTTCCTTTGTTTCGTAACTTCCACATCCGTCAGGAAGAAGAAAATTGAGTGGGAGTGAAAAAAAACGAGAACTTAAGAAATGACCGTCTTCCGTCAGCAGATCTAATCGACCGAGGTCATTCGTCTTCGACCGTATGACGACAATCTTAACTTGGATTAATCGATTTCTTGGCCTACTAAATCCGCCGTTAATTTGAAAATTCTGAAATCAATTTCTTGATCGAATCTTTGATTAGCTAGATAAACTGAACTAACCGCTACTGTTGGATTTTCGATTTCCTGTCTGCGTTTGTAATTCGATTCTCGATTAGGGTAATATCGATTTACACCGAGGCTATGTTTTATGATTACGTGCCGATAGGGGGTTTCCTTATCTGGGGAAAAGTGTGTTGCGGTTTGGAGAAGGATTAGGCGAGCGCGTGTCGGCTAGACTAATAAGGAAAGGAAACCAACATGGAGGAAACAAAGCATAGTAGGAAATCTGTTTTAAAATATAACTATAGTCTAGTTGGTAGGAGTAAAAACGGGGATCTAAAATGCAAAAGAATCCTACAGCGGTTGGATATAGTAATGAAGTCTACTTTCAGTATAACTTAAAGTTGGCGTGCTTCAGTAACATAAAAAAATAGTTTATCAAATATTTTGTAAATATTTTCAAAACTAAAGTAAATCAAACCATTTCCTTTCGGCAGAGAAAATCTTATCCTATAAAACCATATCTTATTTCCAACATTTTTCTGCGAACATATTATTTAAAGCTTGGGGCAATTGTTCCTGATTGTAAACACGGATGAAGCCGAATACGACAGATATAATAAGCTATATAAAAATAACTTAATTTTATATCCTCCAAGATACATCTATAAAGTAGTTAAAACTGAACTACTTTCTTAATCCACTGTTAAACTCTCTGAAAAATGATTTCTGAAAGGTTTCAAAGTTAGTGTAATCTTAATTTAATAGTGGCAGGGCACTAACCACTACACCAGCCAGGTCCTTCTACAGTTTTCAAAACATAAAACTGTAGGTACAAATCGACCGCAGACACGTCCATTATACCTCTCTAAACCACAAACTACCTACCTCATCACCAAACCTCGATCGTTGTTAACACACATTTCACGCTTCTATGCCGAAGGGGAGGGGGTGATGTACCTTCTAATTGGTGCTAATAGTCAAACATTCGTCACGTGGTGTTTGGCGTTACGCGCATGCGCAAAACCAAAGGTCAGTTGGACTTCATGACGTATGATTTGTGTTTTGGAATGCAGGCAATATGTTAAATCGATAGTTGCAAGTTATGCCGGTAGGGGAATACAAGTTGGTTTATTGGCTGCTATTAATCTTGAGTAGTAGGGTTGAGTTATTTAGTAAACTGTTGAAATGATTTTCATTCAGTTTTCTTCATATTGGAGAATAATTCAGTAGGAAATATTAAAAAATATGTCGTGCGTTTTCTTAAAGGTTTTAACAGTAACAAAGTATTATTTTGTTGATTAACTGTCTCATTTTAGTCCTAAGAACTAATGAAGCATTGAGAAAACACACAGTAAACTCCACGTCTAGTGAATCGAATTTAGATATTTCCCTACAATCCTTTAGAAGAGCTAAAAATGTTATCTCTTGTGATTTTTTTTTTTTTGTAAAGTTGTTAGTTTCTCTGTTATATAATTTTAAAGATTTTAATTGATAGCCAGTGTGGGACTGAAAAGATGTTTGAAAAACTAAAAAGGTATGTTAGAAAATGATTTTCCGTTTTTCAACCACGTTTTTCTAATAGCCTATAACTGTATAGGAAAGCAGATATACTTTGTCCAGATTTAGTATTTTTAATTCTTTAACATATATTAAAGTTAAGACACTGCCACATCAATCATCAAAAGATACCATATTACTAGAGACTTCAACGCGCGTATAAGAACGAACGCTTATTTTTTCAAGAAAATTAATATAGTAGGTCTAAACAACTTTAACTGTATTGTTGTGAAAACGTTATGCAATATGGTAGTAAAATAAACATAAACACATTTTTTTTTTTTAATGGATAAACAATAGTTTCCTAAAATAAAACTGTAAACGTTTTCAATAGCAGCCATTCTAAAACCGTTCAAAGAAGATTACAAAAATAATTATTGTAAATTACAAATTGTTAGTTGAAAAGCATCGAAATCGATGTCTATGATCGGTTTAGAATTATATAATTATTAAGAAAAGACAAAATGGATGACAGACGGAAGCGATTCCATTCTTATGTTTATTTCCCAATTCAGTTAAACCTTCTAAACCAGAATATTTCCGGTATTTCTTCCTGAGATGGCACCACTGCAAGAATCAAATCTTACCTATTTACTTAAACAAGAAAATCTCGGCTTCCATTAACAGCTGATGGAGTGACTGCCGCACATTCCTGCTTAGACTCCCGGGTGACGTGGTGCCATATATCTCAACCGCCCGGGCCGTGAGAAGGGTCACAGTGAACCGATTTCAAAAATGCGCCCCGCTTAGTTTATAGTGCTGCTAAAAAGTACAAGCGTTTTTTAAAAGGTAGAAAATAAATCGCGGCTGCCCAAATAAACAATGAGTAGGCCTAAATGAATCAAATAATGTTCTTTCTTTAGAAACGAATTTGTAAAACTTGTTTGCATACCATTATTACCTATAATATCATTTAATATTTCAACATAATTATATTGTAGCCTATATTTTGAAATACAGGGTGGTCAGTACCAAGTATTAAAAACTTCGGGAAATGGTTCTATGGGTCAAAATAAAGAGAAAACCAAGAATAATATTTTTTCGAAAAACGCTTCATTTTCCAAATATCCGCCATTTTGTTTCTTTTACTAAATAATTAATATCTAGAGAACGGTTTGACCGATTGAGTTCAAACTTAGCATGCAGTTTAACCTAACAATGATATATCTTAAGCAATATAAACGAGTATATCCTTCATCCGATTGTTTTGACAGGTACACCATCCGATAGGGAATCAAAAGGGCTACAAAAAAATATGTTTACATTTTTTTGTTAACATACGGTTTTTGAGTAATTTAGGTTTAACATTTTCAAACAGCCACCATTTTAAAGGGCTTGATTGGATGTGATTGGGTATATTGAAATTTTTTGTTAAAATGTACGGTTTTTGAGTAATTTAGGTTTGAAATATTCAAATAGCCGCCATTTTTATAATCATGATTTTATATAATCGCTTATTTTTCTTAAGACAGATCATTATTAGGTTAAACTGCATGCTAAATTTGAATTCAATCGGTCAAACCATTCTCTAGATATTAGTTATTTAGTAAAAGGAACAAAATGGCGGATATTTGGAAAATGAAGCGTTTTTCGAAAAAATATTATTCTTGATTTTCTCTTTATTTTGACCCATAAAACCATTTCCCGTAGTTTTTAACACTTGGTACTGACAACCCTGTATATTCTAAATAGCTTAGTTAAGTTTAAGGAAGAAATTTGTTTGACATGATAGGTTTTAACAGACAAATTCAGTAAACCTTAATTCATTCTTTTGCCTCAACTTGAGACTTTATATATATTTATATCAAAAGAAATCATCCCCACATATTCATAAAGCCTGCGCGTGGTAATTGTTAAAGGTGGATGCACTCATAAAATATGTCCATCGCTTAAATTTCTTGTGGTGATTATCCGCAATACTGTAAGATAAATGAGTTTATAATTTATCTGTAAAACCCCTCGAATGACAGACTGTAACTTTGAATATAAACAGAGTGCGTAGATAAACAGGCATAAATATATTTCACCAACTTTGACTTGAATTCAATACAAGAGACTTCAACGCGCGGATAACGCGAATAAGAACGAACTCTTCAAATATATAAAAATATCTTAAAGGAGGTTAGAAAACAAAATTATTTGTATCCTCATGAAAACATTATCCAAGATGGCTTACGTGCAGCAGAGCCTTCTGTACACAGACAAATAGTGGAAGTTTGTTGCTATTTTTGAAAATGATTACTAACGATACAAAGCAACCTTAAACTGGACTACTAAAACTGAAACAAACCCAGCTATAATTATCCGCCGGACAGACGGGCATAGCTGAAGACCCACACGCTTCATCAATCATCGACGAACGCCCACGGAAACGTCCGAAACAAATCGTGTCTTGGCAAAGTAATACCCGACCCGTATGATGAAAACCGGCGTCAAATTTCCGCTCAGTTTTGTGTCCTAAATGATTTATCACAATAGATTTATGTTTTGGACGTTATAAATATTCAGTTCTGGTCGCGAACCCAGTCCACAGTTATTTACATAACTTAGAGGAAGCTTGGAGAGTTGCTACCATTTTGAATAAGGACGATGGCCTGGAGGCAGTGTTGGGAGTGCTACTGCTACTGGTGAAGCCGGGTCGTTCGGTGAATGCGGAAGTTGGAGGGTGACATATTTTGTAACTAGAATAGTGCACCGGTGGCCTCTGTTCCTTATAATGCTGTTATACATTGATCTGGGTATCTAGACGAATAATCCAAGGAAATCCTAGTAAATTGTAGGCTTTGGGAAAATGTGTTTTGTATAAAGTAATTTAATTACTACACTGCATAGTATATCCGCCATTTCGAATCTGCTCTACATCTCAAATACAGGCTTATAATTCTTAGGAAATGTTTAACTATTTAATTAATTCCAAAACTAATTATCACATTTCAGTTACATAGAGATAAAAAACTTAAATAAATTCCGCTGGGGCATAAGTTTAGTTAGGTTTTCAGACTTTTACATTTTCACATTAAGCGGAAAGTAGATATTGCCTGATACACCACTTTATGATTGTATTTGAGTCAAACAAAATAGAAGGGAAAAGTTGGCTATTTTGCTTCACTGTCTATTGTGTTATTAATTTAATTTATTTCGCAGCAAAGTTATCCTTTATTTGTACTATTTACCCTTAAAAATCTGAACAATAAATAATTAATTGTCTAGTGAACATGGTCTGATGGATCTGATATGATAATTGCGAAATATATAGACTATTTTATGTTATAGGCTTCTATGAACTACTAAAAACTGAACTGCTTTCTTATCCACTGTTAAAATCTCAGAGATATTATTTCAACTATCAATAATCCATATCCTCAAGATTTTAAAAATTGACTGCAAATGATTATTACGAAATGAACCAACGTTATTTACCAATTTTCTTGCCAAAAAGGCTATGTTACTTCAAAATTTGGATTACAATTTTATGAGGAGGAATTCTTTGCCTAACCACTCATGAACAATGTATGTCTTCTTTTTTTTTCTCTCCCTTTTGTCTCGTTTAATAATTTAGTATTTTCCATCTTTCCGATTCTAAATGTATTTTAACTTCCTCCTCGCGGATAGGGGTCAACGACTTCGTGCCTTATCGGACGCCAAACTCTAATTTTGAACTAAAATTTCCGTCTTTTTAATTTGCCAAACTGGCTCAATGACAGAACAGGTTTGGAGAGCTTGTCGCGTGTTTTGCACTCTCGCGTTAAATCTACCTGCTGAATGGAATGTCGGATTGTTATGATTCCGAGTGTGAAAAGTAAATTATTTTTTACGAATCAGAATAAAGGACAAATGGAGTTGGGCTAAGAAAAATAAAATCGTATGATTAGTTACAAGAGTCCTCACTGTGGTATAGTTTTCAAAGCGCTGCTCAAAACGCTATAACGATTCTGATTCATACTTTGCTTTGGTTATTAACGTTGTTTTGTAATTCCACTCCCTGTCCTTTACGTAGTAAGGATGTTAAAAACACAACGCGCACAAACAATTTGGCTAAATTGAAATTACCAATCAAATTGCTAAACGAACATAGTGTCTAACATTATTCCCATGGAACTAGCGTGTCATTGCGTCTTTACAATATAGCAACAATCGAAGACAAAGATCCAAGTCAAGTCCAAAACAAATTAAGTGCGACTGCGAGCGCGTGTCGGTAAGTGATCGTCAGCGAGTCAATGCATCGGAATACACGAGCATGCGCAATAGAGGAAGTGTCATTTCCCGGATATTAACGATTGTTGACTAATTACTTCGGATTCATTAGTAAAACCATTCGGCTGGACGTTAACCGCAGGTGCTCGTAGAGTTTCCTCAAGGGCGGTAACCTGATTGACCATACGAACAACGCACTTAAAGCATTACAGTGCCTGGCCTAATAGGCTAGTATAAGTTAAAGCGACAGAATGTGTTTGCTTGATTTATAATTTTTCATAAAATTGAATTTGATTTTTTAAAACATATTTTTGGAAAGGTTACCAAATATTTAATTGTAGTACCACAGCAAAGGAAAAAACACTAAACTATAAACGGCTAACTTGGTTCGTTGGGGTTTTAATAATGAAAACCTGGATGTAGATGCAGACTTTTAAAAAGGGCTGCTATTTAGATCGCAGAAGTTGGTTTTCTTCTATAACTTGGTTGCAAAATACTGTTAAATTGTCAGTTTTAGATTACACATAATTTCGATTGATGTATTAAATTTGAGGGATGTAGATATCGTACTCCTTTCGTTATGGATAAAGTGTAGTGAACCTTAATTGTATATAGCGATCAAATTATTACATACTGAAAAGTTTGTCCAACTAAAATTTGAATTTAAAGTAGAGACTTTAACGCGTGGATAAGAACCAACACTTCATAAATTAATTACAAACTTTTGTATGTAATAATTTCATACTTTAATAAAATTTTAATTTCGAATTATAGCTACTAAATATATTTGGGCCTACAATTAGCTGTAGATCCTAAAGAAGTTTTAAAAATTCCTAAGAATGTAAACACATTAAAGTATTTTTTTTTTCTATAACGAAAGTACTGTAGTTCTTTAAAAGTATAGGTATAAACTAGGTATAAAGTATGTATAAAACTATAGGTAGGATACAATTACGAGCGCTATATTTTTTTCATCCGCGCATTATAACCATTATCTTTACAGCCATTACTTAATTAAAAAGTTGATTTAACCTATATAAGCTTTAATTCGATATGAGAGACTTCAACGTTAGGATAGGAGCGAATGTTTTATATAATTTAACTATAAAAATTTATTATAAACTTTTATTCGATATTACATTATTAATTCTTATTTATTGTTATGAAATTTTCCAAATATGATCAGCTATAGATGCTAGATAAATATAACAATTTGAACTAGTTTAATTCTAAAATACTTAAATTGTGTGTAGTAGTTGGACCTCCAGGTGATTTAATAGTCACCCTTAAGCTAGAGATACCAGGTTAGAGTCCCGCAAGGCTAAAATTACTTTAAGTCTATGAATTGTAAGGTGCTTCCCCTATTCCCCTAATGTAATCTGTATACAAAAACAAATCCTGACACATAAATCTGCAAAATATAGTATGGATAAAAATCTCATTATTCATATTTAAAATACTATTATAAAAACTAGCCTGGTACAACATCATTAACATTATTAGTCTTAACAGATTTGTAAGTAAACTTGCCACAGTTTGCCAGAAGCGTATGCAAAGTACTGAGCGGACTTGCCAGAGCGATACGGATCAGACATTGTGTGTGGCGGTCGAGGATTGTTTTCATATTACAAGATAAAACGTTTTGCGAAGATTATCGCGATCCTTCGAGACGGGTGGCGTAAGTCAACCATGGAAAGAATTGCGTCGGAAGGGATAAGACAGGAGAAAGATCCCGCCTTGGTTTTACGGAACACGTGATACTCGACCACTGTGAAACCGAAAGTGAGTATTTGTCTACCACTGTATTTAAGTGTGTTACTCTTAAACTACTGAACCGATTTTGTAATGATAAAATAGATTTTGAAGAATTTCGTAGTGAAAATTGTGGATACTGGTTTCGTATGGTCTAAATACAAACTAAGATTTGTCAAACATATTTATAATCTAACCCAACATTACTTATCTCAATTTAGATTCTCCTAAAATAATGTAAATACGTTAATACGCTAAATGATTAAATTTTGATTACGCATTTTTGTGAGAATTGTCCTTTGAAAATTTTTTTCTCGCGATTTAAGCTCGATTATATTTATTAAGAGGTAAACTTAAGTGATATTTTTACAACATAATTTTTATTGCATAGCCTAAAAAATCGTATATAACGCAATTTACCTTTTCGGTTATGTAAGATTGGATTAGTTCAAGTTAGATAATGCAAGGTTTTTACGCTTGGGCAGACTTGGAGGCGTACTGGGACAATCTCAAGGAAGATGGGCCGCTAAGACCGGATGACAGTTAATCTCAGAGGTACAGAAATGGAGTTGACACGGTGAGCTGGGTCACTCAACAAAGATGTTCGCAGGAAACGAGATTTATCTTCACAGGTTTAGGAACTCTCCTATGTGTACCTATCGTGAAGAAGTTTACACTGTGGACCACATTGTTCGACTGCCTTATATAGTTTCCAGATAGGGAAGAAGTAAGAGATGGAGGAGTGGAGAGCAGCATGGAACTGGTTGAGTTCTTGCTAAAGGACTAAAGAAACTGGGTGATAGGGGCCAAATTCACCAGAAGCATCATAACCAGAAGAAGGAAGAAAGTCGAGTCTTAAATGATCACAGAGTGGGACTGAAAGGTGAAAATTACCATCGAAAGAAGATCTAGACAATTGCTTCCTAAAGTAATGCTTTATCTGTGATCCTGGAGTGCGTATGAGAGTATTCAGGGAATAGCGGGGAAAATGCTATATTAAGTTAGACCAACAAGTCAACTGAGGTAATTATTTTATATAATTTCAGAAGCTAAATTTTTTCAATTCACAATTTGTGTAGCCTAACCTTACGTTACTTAACTTAGCTCTGTCTAATGTACTCTATCATTACCTAATTTAGCGTACAGGCCTAGGTTATGTAAGGTTGGATATAGTTAGGGATAGCTATGTAGGTGATGTACTAGCCTATACTGTGTTAGATTAAGAAGTAAACTTAGGAATTATTAGGTTATATTAGTTAAAATACTAATTTTTTTAACAATATTTTTATGAAATAACTTACCCTTACATTCCTTAAACCTACTTATCATCTCTTAACCTAACCTAACATTAACTTACTTACCCTAACCTTATATTACCTTACTT
>JAGFPH010001448.1:212146-236415 GCA_018207615.1 Philaenus spumarius
GCGAACGTACTCCAATATTAAAACACATTTCAATGCAAAACAAGAAAACTATGCTTTATGGAAATCAACTGGAGGTATGAAATTTATGAGTTCATATAAATTATAATGCGACAAGATTCTGTATCGGCGTAAGGTTCGCTGCCAAGTTGGCATTGCTTCTGTGCCAAGTTGATTTCATGTCAACAAATAAAATGGAAGGTATTAAGTGTTTATTGTCCAGTCCTGGTAGAAATGCAGGCGTTTCTTGAGTTTCTGTAACTTGTTGACACGTATACTAATTTTCTTTGCTTTCTGTTATTTATTGTTTCTTTAAACGATACATACTTTTGGTTTTTGTTTCGAGTTTAATTATAATGAATATAATTAAATCGAAAAAAAAATTACAATACGTTTAAAACATCCTTTTCTACACCACCGTTGCAATCTCTCGTGTGGTAAAATTGTAATTTTGTAGACTTTTTAACTTAAATTAAATCAAATGTTACTTAAAATAATTTAATTTTGTTTTTGTAAATTTATAAATTATGAATGAATTTATATTTATAGTATTCAATAATTTTCGACCAAAGAAATCAGCCTTTCGAACTTTGATTTAGCGCAAAATATTTTTTCTAATCATTTTCCAAACATAATTTTCGCAATGTTGGGAATATCCAAATGTACGAGATGTTAAGAGAGGAGCTGTTGTTTGATGTATTGTACGAGCTATTGCTTGAAAGAGGATTGTCCATCAATTCCATCAAACATTACTAAGGTGCAATCCATCCTGTTTTATAATTGTATATACATTTATTCAACTATGAATTCTTTATTATACGTTTGCTGTGGTGAAAAACCAAATAAATCACATTATGACTGTATTGTCTAATGACAATAAAAAATAATGTTGCCTAAACACCTTCTTTTCTCTACCACAGTTAAAATCTTCAATCCATAGAATACCTGCGATATTTGTTTTGTAACTAAACGAACATAACATGAATGTAAGTTTCCCCTAATATAACATTCAGCAGCATCAAAATTGTTCCAAACTATACTATTAACTAAAAATATTGTTAGAACCCAAGTAAACACTAACAAAGTATTTAGAAGATACTAAATTCAATAAAATATTGTAGGCCACTTTATTGATCGAATTTTTAGTAAAGGCTTTCTCTTCTATAGGCCTACCACCTTTAAAATCTCTCGTGGCAGTATTATTTTATAATTAATCCAACTAAAGATAGCCTACCTAATAACAGTGAAATTCAGAATTGCTGTTAAATCGATTTTATAACATCATACAATTTAAAAAAAACTTATAATTAATTAGAACGTAGTTTTTATTAACACTTCTTCTTAGCGAAATAAAAATAAAAACCAGGGAAATTAATTACAGCAATTGAAATTGCATGTTTTCAATTAATGTCTTGAAAGACGGGTTGTAGTCACAAATTGCATTACATTTTTAATTAAAGTCTTCTTTTCCGTACCACCATTAAAATTTCCACATTAAAGTTCCTAAAAGACAATAAAGCTTCATAAGGATTTCGTATGGTTTATTTTAAATAACAAATTTCTAAGGTAATATATTTTCACATATTCATAAGTTTTTTCAAACGTATTTTAACGACAAACTAGCCATTCTAACAACTACAATTAGTCTACAATAAATACGTTAAATGTATAATCATTTATGGCTTATTTTAAAATTTCCTTATTTTTAAACATTTGCTATCTTTATGCATTGTTAAATAATGCACTTCATAATAATGACTTAATTCGTAGAACCCCAGTTAAAAAAATACAATATACGGATTGTTTGAAAGGACGCCTGACAATCATTTACGACGGTAACCTGCTTTTATTGCCTATACATAACTTTTGCTACCTATGCGGTGACCTTTTTATCCTTGAAGACTTCTATTCTACACCACCATTAAATTTTCTTTATTACACATTTGTAATAGTGGAAATTCGTGTTATTTTAAACTAAAAAAAAAACTTTTTAATTGTTTCGTTTTTTTTTTATTAAAAAATATGAAAACTTAGTCACAAATCAATTTTCGAACCTCGTTAGGGCTTGGAAACGTATATTTACTCAACGTTAATGACTTTAGAACTGCAATCATTTATAAAACGTCCGTACCTGAGGACCGTAATTGATTCCTACGAAGGTCGGTTCGAAACTGTCCGTCCGTCGCTGCAAGATGGATTGAACTCGGATGATTGAATATTGTAGATCTAGCGCTGGTACACCACGCATGCAAAGTGGTTCGGTTCCATATCCGCCGCGGGCGTCAGCGGTCACCGTCCACAACCAATCTTCAATTAAATCTCATCTACGGCTTACAGGTTAGCCAACTTCAACCTGTTTTCGAGTTTATGTCTGAGTGGTATGTTTGTTTTAAGTAGCACATGATACGGTGGACGGTAGTAAGTGCTCTTCGGTTGGAACCAGATAGTGTTGTTAATTAAGTCTCTCGTTCTGTCCGTCTCTTTTTGTTGTGAAAATATATAATTACTTGGTGAGATTCAATGAAAATTGTCTTTACAAAGAGTGCTGACTTTGCATCAAAAAGTAAACATATTCTTTACAGTTCTCTCTGTTAAATATTGTTACCTTGTTATATTGATTTGCTGTTATTGTAGGCTTGCTGTGTTCACGCTTTCATTTATGAAAGAATGAAAAATTTACAATTTGCCGCAGAAAAAGTGTCGAATTTCAAACTCATGTTCTATTTTAATCTACATTTCAAGATAATAATTATAAGGGGTTTTTAATAGAAATGTTTCCTTTTATACTTTTTTATTAGCATTAATACTTACAGTTTTATACAGGTTGTCCCACGAAGAAACGGAGAAACTCTCAGGACTTGTTCTTCAGGTGAAAATAACAAAAAAAAAGGTTCATATAAACATAGGACCGAAAACTCTTCGTTTCCCAGATATCCGCCATTTTGTTTTTTGTGCAAAATAACTCATATCTAGAGAACGGTTTGACTGATTAACTTCAAACTTGGCATGAAGCTTAACCTAACAATGATATATCTCAAGGAAAATAACCGATACTATCGAATCTTGCGTTTCAAAATGGCGGCTGTTTGAAAATTTCAAACCTAAATAACTCAAAAACCGTACATTTTAAAGAAAAATGTCAAGTAACTTTTTTTGTAGCCCTTCTGATTCCCTATCGGGTGGTGAACTGTCAAAACAATCGAATAATAGCTAATAAAACTTAGCTATTATTCTTAGCTATGAAGAATAATAGCTAAGTTAAAGGTAATGACAGCAAATGTACATACAATATTGCTATGTTTACTGTGTTGGTATAGGATGCCGGGTTGAACAAAGCAATTATTACACATAACTTAACTATTATCCATCATCCGATTGTTTTGACGATTACACCACCCGATAGGGAATCAAAAGCGCTATAAAAAAGGTGTCTTGATATTTTTCATTAAAATGTACGGTTTTTGAGTTATTTAGGTTTGAAATTTTCACAAACAGCCGCCATTTTGAAACGCAAGATTCGATAGTATCGATTATTTTTCTTGAGATATATCATTGTTAGGTTAAGCTTCATGCCAAGTTTGAACTCAATCAGTCAAACCGTTCCCTAGATATGAATTATTTTGCACAAAAATCAAAATGGCGGTTATCTGGGAAACGAAGAGTTTTCGGTCCTATGTATGAACTTTTTTTGTTATTTTCACCTGAAGAACAAGTCCTGAGAGTTTTTCGTTTCTTCGTGGTACACTCTGTATATTCTTTACTGTATTATTCTGAGCGATTAAATATGGTGTTTTTCAAAAGCCAAATGTAAAACTATAGAGATATATCAACAAAATTTTTTGTTTGTTAAATAACTCTTATAATTAAAAATATAAAATATATAAGTAATTATTTATCGAATACAGAAAACTACTTTAACTAACCAATAAAGGTTTACTCGTTCAAGCAATAAACTTAGCCAAGATAATCTATATATGGCCTCAGACTGTTAACTACACCGACTTCAGACGTTCAAAGCCACTGGATGTAAATGCCACTAAAAGTTGTTATTCAGTTTAATAAAGAGCCTTGTCATAATAACAAAACGCACCATTTACAGTCTTGCCAACTGTGAAAGTACCCTATGAAAAAATGCCGTATAAATTACGCCGTAATTAGTCCGACTGGGACAATTCTTTTCCCTGACAAGCCGGGTCTGCAAGTCTGGAATATCTTCTCACCATAGAGTGAGTATAAAGTGTAGCTTTTTATATGGAAATGAGATATTACCATGTTGACTTGGATGTGTTTTATTTACGTGTGCGAGCGCCCGGGGCGAAGTCCTTGTAGATAAGTCGAAGGGATTGTTTGCTCGGTATGACTATTTCCCGTAGCGACTAATTTCTCCCGTACGACGGAATAGCATAAGTACATTTCTCAGTACGCCTATTTCCCGTAACGACTAATTCTAAAAAGATTACGGAATAATGACGTGCAAGGAGTAAATCAGAACGGAATGTAAGTGAGCAGCCCCTATTATGAGGAGATTCTCTTCCATTACGGTCACAAATCAAATAATCACTTCCAACATCAGAACAAAATACATATTTCTACACACACATTGCTTATACACTTCCTGTTACAGTTCTTAGTGACGATGATCAGTTAAAACAAGGATTAAACCACCGGGTGTCCGTATTCACATTGCCAAACGAGGCATATTATGATATAAATTATTGAAAAGTCGAAAAGTCAAGGTTTCAATGTCTGACTTTCGACATTCATTTTTAGAATCCGTGTGGTCTATTTTCTAGCTGATAAATACTCTTAAACATATTTTACCAAATGTTATTATTATTATTTTCTTAACGTCTTTTCTTTATTCTAATGAAGGCGGGGAGCAGCGTATAAAGCAGTTAAATGGATCGGTAGTGTGTAGATTCGAACCTACACACTACATAACCTGCTCGGTGGATCCTACTCCTTTAACATCTCGGCCACTCTGATTCCCCTTCAAACCTTGTTATTAAAGACTATGTTTGTAAACAAGTAATTTTAGGAATTATTACGTTTTAAAATTCAGAATACACGTTTCCTCAATTTGCCCTGTCTTAGTATCACTAAATCTTTTACGCAAAAACATAATTTTTGGTAATATTCAAAGTTTTACCATTTTTTAGTCTATTATTTTACAGTTTATTTTGTTTCTTTCTGAACATAAATAATTTGTACACTATACATAAATACAAATACTATTTTGTGTTTGTAGTTTGTTTGTAAATTTTGTATAAAACCCTTACGGAACCGCCAAAAGACATAGTGGTCCTATCGTCCTATAGAATTTTAATGGGGACACAATAGAGGTGCTTTAAAAATTTTTATTTTAATAATTTTTATCAACTTTATCGCCTGTTTTACGTTTAGTATTTTGTAAGTTACTGATATCCTATTGTCTTTGTAAGTTAAATTGAACTGACTCTTAGATTATTGTAACGAAAATGTTGCACTTTTTGGTAAATAGGTGTTTTAAAAAATTTTCTGTTTCCTCCTTTGAACACAGCAAACCACAAAATACATGCATTTGAAACATACACTACAGATAAGATTTAGTGCTCTACAAGAAAGAGAAACCAAACCATATGCGTTATTAACAATCAAAATTTTAAATAAAAAAATCTACCAGTATTAGCAAAAAAAAATACATCTCAATAAATTTGTTTCTACAATTCAGTATTATTATTATTAATAGATTTTTCCCCTTAACTTAAAGTACAAACTACTAGATCATCACGTCTATTACGAGCTACCATTGACAAATTTCATCTTTATTAAAAAAAAAACATATTTTTAATTTAATTTCACTATTATGCCAGACACATTAGGACAATAGTGTATAATTTTATTTATTTATTCATAATTATAGAAATTAATTATTTAAATCAATTTTTTAAACAAATACCAAAGAACAAATTATTATGTAACATTTCATCCATATATCTACTTTACTTTACAAAACAACTAACGCGCACGCGTACACCCAGGTATAATTATCAGCTGGTGATATACTGTAGACCGAAAGCAATGCCGCCTTGATTTGTTCGCCGCTCATTGCCTACATCATTAATAACAAAACACTGACACGGCCGTGTTATTGAAACATGACATATTTCTTTTTAATGTTTATGTAGGATGTTGGTCTGTTAATTACACAATATGCTCAAGTATACGGATTTTAGAAAGATAATTAAAAATAATAACGAGTGCCGAATATTGTATGGACTGATGACTGTATAGCTATTACCCGTAACGACTAATTTGACTAATGACGAACCAGCAATGTGTCGAATATCTGATATATGTTTCGTATTATAATATAAACTAACCTATAATTCATCCAGCGTGAGTTTAGTGAGAAGCACCTCCTCTGGTTTGACGTAGACCGGTGTTGTTACCGATAGGGAAGATTGGTCACGTGATTGCTGCGTGTTTACAGTATACGGGCGATGGAGGTTCACTTGCGGTCACTTTCACTCTGCACTTTGAGTAAGTCGTGATAACTGTCGGATGTAGGGTCAGGGTACACTCCAACGATGGGTCAACCACAAAAAATATTTCGCAAAGGTGGAAAGAGTCTGGACCTTTTCTAATTGAAAGCTGTACCCTTTGTCCTCCGTTTACGTTTTAACCCGGCTCTCCACCTGCTTCAATTAGTGTCTAATTCCCCAAAAGTTGTATATTTGAAAACTAAATATTAAGTCTATTAAGTAAAACCTTATTCTTGAGGTAACTTTTCGTATAATGTCACCATTTACTTGTTTTGAAAAAGAGAATTGTAACTGTATAAATTCTGAAGTATTTTCTTACAGCCTCTAGTCACAGCAAGTTTCCAGTTTGTAAAAATATGTACATAATAATAAGGATAATAGTTAAGTTAAGTGTAATAATTGGTTTGTTCAACCCGGCATCCTATTTCAACACAGTAAACACAACAATATTGTATGTACATTTGCTGTTATTAACTTTAACTTAGCCATTATCCTCCATCAGATTATTTTGATCGTGAGACCATCCGATAGGGAATCAAAAGGGCTACAAAAATGTTTTTTTTTTTTTTGTTTTGTTAAAATGTACGGGTTTGTAATTTGTAATCAGAAAATAAACGTGGCCAAGTCGCCCATGAAAAGAAGAAACAATGCATTGCAAATGCGTATGAACATTTCTCGCTGGAACAGTGGTATATCAATTTGATAAGGATGTTGAAATGGTGTGAGTTGGAAAACGTACAGTGTACCAGGTTGTTTTAGTATACAAGAAAGATCGTGTTTTAGACCTACAACTGAAAACCACACGCTTTTGGGAAGGACTCACTAAAACTGCAATAAGCCACAAGATGCACCGAACACCATTGGATAAAACGTCGCGTCGTGTGGCGATTGCAGTTGACAGCATGTGAACCGGTCTCTAGTTATGCCACCAATGTAGAAGAACGTGGCTTCACTGTGAACTCTCTAGGGTTAGAACTCGATAGGGTTGAGTGGTTATCGTGGTAACAATCAAATCGGTTTGTTGGTTTATGAAAGACTAGTGTACCCGCTATTGCTTGATTTAATTTTAAGGGTAGTTATTCCATTTCATCCCTTCGACTTAAGTAATCAAATTGCAAATACTTTTGTAAACTTTAAAAAAATAATATTACATAATTTTAGGTTTATAGCTTGTGTTAAGTTAGTTTAGTTTGTATTTATTTTATAGGGATTGCAACCCCATTTCAACCCTTTAGATTGGGATAAGAACTATCCTATATTTTAAGTTGGAATACATTACACATGTTAATAAATGTTTCATTAATATCGGTTGAGCAGTTTCGGAGTTCATCGCGGACAAACACCCTTACAATGGATTTGTATGTACATATATAGATTAGTACAAGATACTGTTTAGTATTTAAATATACAATTAGGTATATATCAAAATAAAGATAAAAATATTATATTTAGTTTCATTCAGATTACTGTTTAGTTTTCAATATAATTATGTTTAAACTAATGTAATGTCCATTGGTATGTTGAATGTCAAATGGATGTTGAATCACTTTGTAACATCCGTGATAATTCAGGATGTAACAAAGTGGATGAAATAGAGTTTGTCATTTTAAATGTATAGGACTAATTCGTATAAGATACTGTTTGGTATTTAAATATAGAGTTATATATCAAAATAAAGATACAAATGTGACATTTTAAAGGCTTTTAGTTTCATTCAAATTGTTTGTTTAGTTTTCAATATAATTATTTTTAAACTCATGTATATTTATGGTTATGCATGGTGTTAAATTAATTGTTTATTATTATTATTATTGAAAGAAAAAATATTATTTGAAAAGTATTAAACAATTTATAGATAAAATACATTTTAAATAAACAATATGTTAAACAGCATATCTCTAAGTATATAGATATGTAACAACCTATGTTTAGATTTAATTATAATACAGTAAGCATTTTTCGTTGATTTTTGTTTGTGTTTGTTTTTAGTTTTTCACACTAACCTAAAAACATTGTTGCTTTTGAAGAATAATAAACTGATTAAACATTTTCTTAGTAAAGTTGCTACGGTAATGACTGTAAAGAAACATTTGTTGCTAAGCTTTTTGTCCGAACATCTGTTTTGTGAGTTATGGTCTTGAGTTCATACAAAAATACCATCGAAAAAAGCATGTTCAGTTTTTGCCGAATTTGAAAATTTTCCGGGAACTTTTCAAAATTTTCTTTCCATAAGAACCTGATTCGGACTGTTACGAACATCTTAAAACAAAAAATAGCCAAATTGGTCCACCCGTTCTCAAATGATGCGCCTACCAACGAACAGCATTTCATTTTTTATATACAATCGCATCAACTGCTTTATCTGTTATTTTATTTTATTGGTTGCTATGGTAATGAATGTAAATAAATTCAAATAACGCGACTGTGTCAGTTCATCAGTCTAGGCCTAACCTAAAATTATTTTGTGTGTTTAATTTTTCCCATATTTTAACAGATATTCTACTATTCGGGGCGGAGACAAATTCAAAAAATTAAAGATTATAAAAATTGGTTCAGCCGTTCTTGAGTTATAACTGATGTAACAAACCCGACTTTCTTTTATATATAAAGATACTATGTGGTCATGATTACAGAGTTTTAAAAAAATTCTACATTATCGAGTGAGCATTTAAAAATTTCAACATGAAATATGCACTATTATATGTTTAATTAATTTAATTTTGTTTAATATTTTTCCCTTCTACAAAGTTGGACAGTTTAAAGTACGTAATACAAATCTGATTCAGTGCAATTCACAGATACCGGCAGAGCAGTAGGATGCGGTCGCATTTACCAACCTTACATAAGCATCATTCGTCCGGGAGACGAGTCATTAAAAATGGATCACTGCGCATACGTCTTGCGCAATACGCACATTATGCTACATGGAAACTTGATGACTTTGAAGTTGTATAAAATAACGCAATCAACGTGATAAATTATTAATATCTCGTAGTAGGTATAGGGTGAGTCGAAATTATAGTTCTAAACGTAACGTTGACAGGGTTAACTATAATAAAAACTGTCTATGTTACTAATTAATTAGTAAAAAGATGCTTTAGTGGGGGCCATCTTTGATTTTTATCCCGTAAGAACAATGTTAAATTTTTTAAAACATTTACTTCGTTGATTTTTTAGCATAAATTGTTTGCATAGTCTCATTTTAACCACAATCACAATACGCATCCGTTTAGTTTTTTTTTTTTTTTTTTTTTTTTTAATCCCGTTTATGTGTTATGTAATTGACATTTTTTAAGTACCAAGTTTGCTTTTTTCCTTACACAATACAAAATAAATTATTCAAAATAAATCGCAAGCAGTTTTCGCAATTTTATAAAGAATGTTTTTTTTCACAACGCAATTACAAAAGATAAATTCATAAAATGGTTTTAAATGAGGCAATGTCGAAGCGCTCGGGTGCAAGAAACTGCACTGTTTGGATAGGGAGAAGCGCTGGAGTCGCCGCGCCGATTGCTTTTCCTTTTGCTGCAACAAACCCTTAATGGACTTCACACGCGTTAAAAACTGTTATTCCAATAATTGTATTAGATGTGGGAACCATTGGACACCGTTTGCTTTACTTCCGCCGTCTTACCACAAACGCCTAGGTACGCGATATGACCTTTAAGTACACGTATATGTGTCTATAAGTATAGTTGAAATATTTTTACTATAACCTTTCATATAATTACTGTTAAAAAATCGTAAGAATTTAAGTACGTTTTTTTTTTTTTGTTTAAAATAAAGTATTTGTCAATTTACAACAGCTTTTTAATACTCCATTGTACAAAATATCGCATTTTGGGTTACATTTTATTGTGTGCAAATAAATGGTAAAACATGCCTCTAATAAAATTGTTGAAATAAGAGTTTCTGAAACGTTCAGCGCTCCTAGCGGTTAAACAGTTAAGTTAATAAAAAAAACACCAAGCATAAAAACGTCTTAAAATTGCATATAAATTCAAATCGGTCATAAAAAATAGGGGTTTCCTTTATAAATTTCAAAGTTGACCGCCATATTGGAAAATGGCGCCCATTTAGAAATATTTTAACTACATATTTTTTGATTTCTCATAAAACAAGGAAAGGTTCCCCATCTAAAGTTTGCTGTAAAATTAATACTTTCCGAGATCCCAATGGTGGCCCAATTTAAAAAATCGAAAATGTTTGAGAGGCTGTATCTCATAAACGGTTGGGCTTAGGAAAAAATACAAAAGAATAAAAATGTCTTAAATTTGTGTCCCCAATCGACATTCAACATAAAAAATACTGGTTTCCGTTTGAAAAAATTAAGTTGGCCGCCATATAGGAGAAATGGAGGAATTTTTGGAAATTTTAATATTGTATTTTTAATGCAAGGGAAAAAGTAGGGAAGGTACCCCATTTAAAGTTTGTTGTAACTTTTATAGTTTCTGAGATACCATCTTGAGTTGATCAATCTGTATATTAAGGAATGAAATAAATATCTAAAAAAGCTATATCAACTACCGAGCGTTATTCTATCTAACCTGCAGTAAAATGTAGCTCTTACTGTTTTACAATAGCCTATGTTCAAAGTTTTGACAGTTGTACCATGCGGCATGACATTAAACTGGCTGCAAAAAATTCCTTTGACGTTTTTCATAAAAAAAATACGGGATTAAAGTTATTCTCTTTTGAAGATTTTAAACGGAGAGTATTTTTGAAAACGAATTATTTTAACAGGTTGTGCAGTTTTTCAAATTTGGACTTCATATTGATGAATAGGCTGTCTTGCTAAATTCCAACACAATCGGTTGAGAAATTCTAGAGATTATTTAGTAAACAGAATAAAATGGCGGACAGCTGGTAAGAGAAAACTTTTTTCTTTATTTCGATCAATGTAACCAACCTCTGAATTATTTCCGCGCACCCTGTATAGCTTGTCCTGTTAAGGAGACTGATGCATACTATTAATTGTTTAGTCAGAATCGCCCGAGTAGATTTAGAGACAACTCATAATAAAGAAAACCTTCTCTCTTTACAATGTTGTTTAAAATGCTTTTGAGGTTATGTTTTATCCATCACAGAACAGCTGTTTGATCCGTCATTTTCCAGTGTTATTAAATTAAAATTATCAGTCGATAGGTTGGTCTTTTCAATTATTTAAGATTACGTTTAGAACAGCTGTTCATCGCATGTTTTTCTGTTGGCATAATGTCCGACTTCCGTTGCAGATTACACGATGCAAACTAATGAATACGACAAACAAAAGGTTCATAAGAAAACAAAGGTAATTTAGCCGTTTGCGGTTTGACGGATGTGACGGTTCTGCCACCCACCGCCAGAGAGATCCACGTCCATTTGGGGACAGTAGCAGCTTAATGACTGTCAACAATCCATCCTGTAGTTCGCCACACAACCGGTAGACGGTGTTTTTGCATACGTCGGTGATTTACTTACGTAGAAACAATAAGGCATTGGAGCGGGTTCCCACGTCGCCGAGCGAGACGAAACGAAGGAGGCCGTGGAATTTAGTAAGTTAAGGTAGAGTATGATTTGTTAATTAGTCTTTGTTTGCGGTGGTTTTCGTTGGGGGAATTAAAGTATCACTTTCCCACATGCTACTTTGAAGTACAGGAGAATTGGGGAGAGAAAGTGGTTTTTAGCGTTCCGTACATTCGAAGAAGAAAAAACTTTTGCCAGTGTATCTATCTATCACAGTACAATGGTGGATCTAGCGCCTTTGGTTAGGGCGAAGAATGTCAGGTGGAGGGAGGGTTAGGCTACGGAAAATTTTAAGAAAAAATTACAGCATTTGATATACCATTTAAGGGTTTTAAAGTTACTCTCAAAACCCATGTATCAAGCCTATCATTTCGAATTGTATTACCAATTTGTAAGATTGTTTTTACAATAGTAAATTTGTATGCAATATTTAAATACAACAATTTATTTTTATTACTCATATTAAACCATTAGAAAATAAGAAATAAACAAATAAAATAAGAAATGTTGTAATGTCTAAAAACAAAATAAACTTTACAGATCATACAAAGAAATAGTAAGGTTACATTATAGAATAAATTCAAGTGTAAAAACTGATGTTACATGTTGAATTGATTAACTTTAATATAGCCTAAAAATTATCTGTATTTGAAAACTCATTTATTGAATTTCTGTATAGCGCCGAGCCCTACGATTAGACAGTTAGGTAAGGTGTTATTCTCTACCATCTGTACATATAAATAAAACTGAAGTGCCTGTCTGTGACTTCAAAATATGTGCGTTTCTAAGATATGGTCATTACCACACTACAACAACCTAAACACACTTTTATAAATTGTTTGTCTGCCTGTTTATTTTTCCGTGCTAATCTCCGGATTGGCTTAACGGATTTGACGAAACTTCCATTAACATATAGAGGACTTTCCAAAGAATATTTAGGCTACTTTTTTATTCCGAAAATATTTAAAATTCCTGATAAAAAAATTGAAAAGTTATGGACAAAATTAGGGGTTTTGTGGACAAATGTTGGGGATGTTGCTGTATATTTCAACCTATATCTTACAATATGTACAATTCACTGCTACCCCCACCACTCAACTTAGATCCAAGTGCCTCTGACCTAATCTGTCATCATTTCCATTAAATTAATATTAAAAAACTATGAAAAAAATTAGGTATTTTGTGGTTCGCGTCACCATATGCCACCGAAGAGGTTGGCGAGCGAAGCGAGCAAGTTCACGGCCCCTAGCGTAAACTAAATCCGTCCATATTTTATGTAATATTAGTCTATGGCGCAGCTCCTCGCAGACAATCTTCAATATAAACTGTAAACTCGTCTGAAATGTACGAGTCAAGAATTTAACATTTCTATGACTCGGGGCCCGGGGGCGATTCCCCCTCTCGGCCTCCATCGTCTCTGGATCCGCCCCTGTGTCACAGTATATTTTTTTCAGAAACGGATCCAGGTATCACAATGAAATTTGACTCGGTTCTAAACCGTGCTAAACCTTTCTATCTACCTACATATAACTTCCTACAAACTAAAGGGGCTGAAATTCGGTACATTTCATTATTAGGTAATATTCAAGAAAAGAAACCCATTTTCAACGTTATTTTAGCGCCTGCTGGAGCATAGCTGATCATGTTTGTGAGTCTCTAAATAGCAAACAGATCGATTTGGACGAAACTCACTATGGGGCAGGGAACTCGGATCTGAAATGTTATATTTTTGAAATGATTGTGTAATGATTGTACAATGATTGTGTAATGATTGTACAATGATTGTGTGATGATTGTACAATAATTGTACAATGATTGTACAATGATTGTGTGATGATTGTACAATAATTGTGTAATGATTGTACAATGATTGTGTAATGATTGTACAATGATTGTGTAATGATTGTACAATGGAGGTACAGTGATTGTGCAAGGATTGCATATCATTTACCCCTGAAAAGATATAACGGTTATATATAAGAGTAAGTTTTATGACATCCTTTTCTCAGAAACATTTTCTTCATTCCTGCATGAATAATCGTATCCTGAATTCCTTAAACTTTGTTTTAAAACAGTGGCTGTGTGTCAACAAGTGCACAGTTCCATATTTCAAATCGCATTATCTAAGAAGAAATTATGTGTGTTTCACTACTTACTTTCAAACAACTCGCCTACTTAACAAATCACCGTAGATCCAGAAAAATGCGCATAACGTTTTAGAATGTTGACACATAATTTCATTTTAAAGATTAAACAAATTTGAACCGCGAATAGTTGAAATGTCCGAGCGCGAACCACTTTGGACGATAAAAATCTACACTTATACACGCCATTTGTAAAACAGGCAATTATCCGCAAGACGGATTCCAGTCATGGACCGACAGCGAAAATGCATTTCGCCCGACATAGTTCTGAAATAATTAACGGCCCGAGGAGCGCGACAAACAATATGGTGAAATTTCAGAAATTATAGAGCTCAAAGGACGCATTGTTCGCAGTGCCCTATATGGCGCATGATTTACTGCGCACTCTACTGCGCGCACTGGTCAGCTGACAAGTTACATTCGTTTCAAAGGGGATCGGAGAGGTTTTAATTTTAACTCGTTAATTTTTAAATGTTTTTCAGAATTCCTGGACGAAGTGCACCTGTTCAGGATGGATACGTAGCCCGGTCGCGAAGCTGTGTCAAGTTTTCGGTGTTTTTTCGTAATCCAAACTTGTTTGCTGTTAGAACCAAAAGGGAAAAGGGGACCCTTACATGATGACTCGTTTGGCCGTTAGTCTGCCTTCCACATCGGTTTTCCCAAGATTATTGATTTTGTTTAACCTAGTTAAAGTATCCAAAGTATATTCAAGTAGATCCAAACGAATGTTTCACTACGCATTTTGTGCGGTTAAATTTTTTTATATCAACAAATAAATAAGTCGCTCACTCCACTCGCAGCTTTGCGAGTTTGCACTCTACCTTGCGGCCCCGGGTTATGGACCGCTTCGCTTCGCTCGCAGCTTACAAACTCGGCCGTCGACCTGGATCGGATGCCGTCACGTGTACCCGGTACTTTTATGGTATTTAACGTTTTGATCGATTTTGGGGGATCCAAGTGAGCTTTATGGTCTTGTAAAACAACAAAATTGCAGAATAATATAATACTTTTGTTTCTTTAGACAAAACCCAGAAAGTTTCATCAAAAAACTTGCTTCCGGTTGTTTAGCTAACGAACTCTACCGAGCGACTTAGACGTGTGTACGTCGAATTTGTTATTATAATTTTAGATACATCGTTTGAAAATGCTTTAGTAAAAGATTTCAAATATTCAATTAAATAAATACCCATTCTATTTCCGAATCAACTGCAGACACAATTTCGAGACAAACCAGTGGTGTTAGGTACTCAAAGTTTACAGTGAAACTAGCAAATCTAATGTTTCGAGAAAAACACATTTCCCTTCCTGCTAACGCTGTATGGTAACGCCGTGTTTGGGAGCCGATAACTCCTTTTACTAGACCTTACCCTTAACGTATAATTTATCCCGGTCTTCTATATCGCACCACATTTTGCAATAACTTCTTGACGAACTGTTTTAACACAACATTTCGTGTCAAAGGAAAACGACATTTTCTTTTACGTTTGGGACGAAAAATGTATATTTTTATGTTAAAGCTTTACAATTAAAGGAATCCATCCTACAGAGCGTAAAACTTTGTGGAGGCTGTTGCTGGACCTTCAATAAAAACAAAGGATAGAAGTAGAATCGAATTTGAAAGTGTGCCGCGAAAGAAAGACGAACACTAAATTAGGCAGAACTACAAGAAAAGTAAATAGCCTACCAAATTTGGAAAATTGTAGAATGATAGACGGATAGAACTGTCTTTGTTTCTGGCAAAGTTAGGACTGTCAGGTAATCTTTCACACTTAACTCATACACAATTAGTTTGTAGATATTGACACTATTAGGCCTAAAATAAAACAAAAATACAAAATAAAGAGAAAGAAAATGCACATAAAAACACAAAAATTAAAAAAGAAAAAACTGAAACTAATACAGATTTTGAAAACTTACAAAATAAAATAGCCTAATTTAAACATATTTATTGAAATAAAAGAATAAACTACTTATAATGACCATTCACGCACACATTCACAACTTAAAATAAAATATAAATAATCTAAATTATCCGACAAAGTAAGTCGGCACTCAAGTTTGAAGGACAGCATCCAATGTAGTTAAAATATGAAATGATCAAAATTCATCAAGTTTAAAAAAATACAATCCTTATATATTATTTCTCAAAGGAATTTTTTTCTCCAAGCGATATCTCCCTTAATTCTTTATCAAAATTTATTATTCAAGCATCATTTTAAAGCTTATGTTCCACGCTATTTACGTAAAATAGACAAACATCTTAAAAAATTCATGTTTTCGTTACAAAAATGTATTAAAACACTTTTAAATTAACTTCATATGGTTCCCGATGAAAGTTGACATATATTAACAATCTGTTCAACTAACGTAACAGCTGTTCGTTAGATTAACTAACTTGCTATATGCAAGTGTAATCTATCACACAAATCAATCAAATTAAACCAACGTAAATAAATAAATGTAATTTACTTAAATAAATCAATGTGTAGGTAAGTACTCCTAACTTGGGAAACTAGCTAGTTGTTTATAATAGGGACTAACGTGATCATCATGTTTTAAATAAAAAATAAATGCAATACAATAGTTTTGAGCGCGTTGGAGTTTATTAGCCAATTTCACAGCCACGTCACTGACTGCAGTGTCACAGTAGGTCAAATATGACATGATTATTGATTATTATTGGGGGGGGTGGGGGCAAAATCTAAAATTTTCCAACAGTTTTAAGTTAAAGTAGGATTTTTAACACTGCTATATTGAACACTTTTTAATATTTTCATCGCATTATTGAAAAACACTCCCTACCATTTTCTTTTCCCAAATATTTGCCGCGAACTTCAAAATTTCCCCGTTTTGGGAAAAACTTAATCTGGCAAGACTGGTCCGGCGGCCTGGAGCAGTGCATGGCAAGTCAGTGACAGTCAGTGTTGCCACAATAACAAGGGTTGGAAATAAATTTCCCCAGAACATCATTTAAAAGAAGACAATGTATTTTTTGGATTGGGAAGTATAACTTGCTTGGTAATTGAATTAACAAGAAAAATTTTCAAAATCCAAACCAAAAGTTGAAGTTTTTGAGGGGTTTACGTGCAATTTAATCCAAAAATCTAAATTCCAACTTTTTTAAAAAATCTAAAATTTTCCAACTTTTTGGATTTTAAGATTATTGGGGAGGGACGCCCCCTTGCCCCCCCCCGGGGGGGACGCCCCTCTATAGCGACGTCCCTGAGAATTTTTGTCACTAAAGCTGGTAAAACAGTAAAGTTAGCTCTGAGGAGAGAGTAAAACCATCCCAAGTCGCACATCCAAGGTTTCACATGGTCGACAATGACCTCGTAATGAGTATTCAGATGAAAATCAAATTCCCAAACAATAAAACTAATTGCCTTGTAGAAAAGCACCTACTACGACTGGTTCTTTGTATGAGTTTCTCTTTTCTCATGAGTGTGGAAAAAAATATGTAATAACTGGGTAAAACTTAAACAGATCATCTTCATACGGTCTAAATGCACACAACAATAAGCAGTTATAGTTTAGCTGTTCTGGAGGCGTTTGTACCATCATTGTACAATCATTGAACGATATCAATTAACGTTAAAAAGATACGACTTTGTTTGTTACGAAAACAAAATGAGAGCTGGAAAGAAATCTAATCATTTTAAGACATATGTCACAGGATTTTTTTTACTTCTAAAAACAAGAAAATGTGTTTATAGCTAAAAGTAAGAAACAAGTTGTAATAAATATAGGCCCGAAAACACTTCGTTTTGCAGATATACGCCAATTTGTGTTTTTTTACAAAATAATTTGTTTGAAGAGAAATGTTTGACTGATTGAGTTCAAACTTGTTGTGCAGTTTAACCTAACAATGATTTATCTCAAGAAAAATAGTCGATTACATCCAATCATGCGTTTCAAAATGGCGGCTGCATGAAAATGTTAAACCCAATTGACTCAAAAGCAGTACATTTTAACCAAACAAATTTCAATACACCTTTTTTGTAGCTCTTTTGATTCCCTATGGATGGTTTAGCTGTCAAAACAATCAGGAGAAGAATAATAGCTAAGAAAGATAACGACAGCAAATGAACACTCAATATTACTATGTTTACTGTGTTGGTGTAGGATGCCTGGTAGAGCAAACCAATTATTACACATAACTTAACTATTATCCTTCATTCGATTGTTTTGACAAACACACCATCCGATGGGGAATCAAAAGGGCTACGTAAAAGGTGTCTCGGCATTTTTGTTAAAATGTATGGTTTTTGAGTCAATTAGGTTTTAAATTTTCAAACAGCCTCTATTTTGAAACGCATAATTTGATATAATCGCTTATTTTTCTTGAGATATATCATTGTTAGGTTAAACATCATGCCTAGTTTGAACTCAATCAGTCAAACATGTCTCTAGATGTAAATTATTTTGTAGAAAAACAAAATGGCGGTTATGTTTATATGAACTTTTTTCTTATTTTTAGTTATAGAATGAGCTTCCAAGACTTTGTCGTATCGTTATGAATCACCCAGTATATGTAAGTAAATACGGTATATATAAAGTGTGTTACGTCCGTACGAACCACTATAACTACACGACCCACATGCAGCTCAATATTGGTTATGCGGTATAGTAGCCCATTAATCCAGATCCATAAAGAAGGTATTGGTTTGAAACTGCAAGGGTTAGATTCGGCGACATTGATGTCAAAAACGAGCATCACAACGATGAACTTCTTTTGAGACGTCGGCGAAGCAGTTGGGAAACCACCAAATCTAATCTTTTGTAAAAACGTGATTTTAAATGTATTTTCTATTCAAGACTGTGAACGGCAATAATGTGCTCGGGATCCTTCGCCTGCTTCAATTGGGCCACCAATGTATAAGTTATACAAACTATGGTTATGTTAAGTATACGACGTGGTGGTTCAAACAAACAGAAAAAGTAAAAACTTAGAGGCGAACCTTTTTCTATCTACAGAAAATGACTGCAAGGATTATATTTTTTGAAATTTCCCCGAATCCAGCAATACAATTAAAAATTAGCCATTACGTGGTGACGTTTTACTTTTTAAAAATGGTCCGAAAATCATTCACAATAGTGTGTAAACTTTAAATTCAATCAGAAACGAAAAGCGTACCCCATGTTTTTCTCGAACTGTAAAACTCGAAGTCGAATCGAATTAAAGAAACAAATCAATCCACGGCCCGGTAGAAATAGTTCACCTGCTCGTTACTGTCATCGTTCACTTCCCGTACTTCGATTGTTGTCTTGATCTTATCGATATATCGAATCAATGAAATAAATCGCAGCTGTCGTAAGAGATATGCGTTGCCGTACGTTGCAAGGCTATCGAGTGCAAGTATGATCGGCTTGGGTGGAAATGTCAGCAATACGTGTGTTATGAGGAAGTTGATACAATTAAGGAAGAAAACTGCTAGTTCCGCCCAAGCAACTGTGCGTTACATTATGTTTTATGCGTATCTTTTAAGGTAGAATTGTAAAAATCAGATGTCAAATTATTGGTTTTTCGTCTGCCTGCCATTTTGTTTGTTTTTTTTTTTTTTCAAAAACTAACATCTATATATATAAATGCCAAATCCACTGACTCACTGATCACGGTTTCTAAAAAACTACTAACCAGATTGGAACGAAATTTTATATGTACCTTCCTCTAAGGCTGTAGGTGCTCACTAAGAAAGGTTTTAAAAAATTTGAAATTTTAGGGCGATTTTGGGGTGGTCAAAGTTACTAAATCACGATTTCTCTAAAACTACTGAACGGATTGGAATGAAATTTGGTATGTAGCTTCCTCTAGGGTGGTAAGTGCTGATAAGAAAGGGTTCCGAAAAATTCGAAATTGTAGAGGGGGTTTGGGTGGGTCAAAGTTACTAAATCACAATTTCTGCAAAACCACTTAACAGATTGGAATAAAATTTGGTATGTAGCTTCCTCTAGGGCCATAGGTGCTCACTAAGAAAGGGTTTGAAAAAATTCGAAATTTTAGGGGGGTTTGGAGGGATCATAGTTATTAAATCACGATTTCTTCAAAACTACAGAACGGATTGAAATGAAATTTGGTATATAGCTTCCTCTAGGGCCCTAGGTGCTCGCCAAGAAAGGGTTTAAGAAAAATCGAAATTTTAGGGGAGGTTTAGGGGGGGTCAAAGTTACTAAAAATCCCCATAAGAAATACATAGTGTAATATATTTATCGATATAATATATTTTTTGTTAATATACATTTAACTTTGATTTGTCTATCCGTGCAAAGCCGGATCGGGCCTGCTAGTAACTCCATAACGAATTGATTGAAACTATACTGCACAATAATTATACAACTATTGTACTGTTTGAAATTTGTTTAACAAATTATTTAAATTTCAACTTAAAAGTGTCGAATAATTTTTAACGCGCCGAAGAATCGCAATATAAAGTCCCAAATTGTATTAAAATCGGTGTAGTGGAACTTGAGAAACAGGAGTTAAAACACAAAATTCTATACTGTGAAACATATGTTACACTAACTATCAAAATAATAAAACAACCGATATATTATTTGTTTATTTCGGCTGATTTTGAACAGCTCTTATGGTGTTCGAACGTTTTTATAACAGAAAGCTTGGTAATTGATTTTAAGATTATGCTTGGATCAGAATAAATTATTTTAAAAATAGGTGTTAACTTGACGAAAAATATTTTGTGGAGTGATTAATTATCAGTAACGCAGATTTGATTGTTGTCAGTCATGCGCAGGTTGCACGCCTCGTGCTTTGTTTGCAAGTTTGTTTTAAATATCAAACTTAAGGCTCGGTAGAACCAGCCACCATCTTGAATTTCAACTCCCATAAGAGCAACGCGAAACAAGACTACTGGAGTAATAATGATCAAAAAGTTATTCTGAAATAGTATGTCATTTTAAAGGTTATGGCAGTCCGAATGTGGATTTCATTTAGGTTATAAATTTGTTTTTAACTAAATTTGTTCTTTAAATTAACTCAAAATCAAATTTTGCGATTTTTTTCTCATTCAATAATGAAAATTATACAAAAAATGTAAAAAGCTCACCACATTCGAAACTTAATTACCTTTAAAATGAAAGTAATTTCATTAAATTTGGATAATTAAAGACGAAAAAATCTACTTTATTGTGCAAGCATGTACTTGTGTTCCTATCAGAGTGTTCGGCCTGCACTCTGGTGCTTATCTCATCAACTTGTTGCTCGCTGAGGAATACTAGAAAAATAATAGCCTATATCCGTTAATTGTTAATGTGTTAGAGAAAGCTGTCTTAAATAACACATACTGTTACACACTGTCACGCATGCGCATGCAGTGCTTTTACAGCCGGGGTTATGACTGTAACCCTCTAGTTTCCGCCTTTATGAAGCTGCCCCATATATGCTATTTGGAAGAATGAAACGCACACAAACTCAATGCTAGTAGTGTACAGTTCTGCCGCTTGGAGAGCTGCGGTCAACTCAGAAATTTTTGGTCCACTCCTGCCGAGCCTAATACAGTATCTGTTGAATTTACTCACATGTAATACGATTTTATACGTTTTTAAGACTGAATATAGCATACAAGACACAACAAATCTGGGAACCCGAACCTAAGATTTCCTCCGGCAAATCGCAACTTCTCAGCGCCAAAAAACATCTCTGTAAGCTATATACTGTACAAATTGGATTGGAGGGACTGTAACCTTTCAGTAACTAGTACTTCTCAATAACGAATTTATCGTTGGATAAATTTTGTGAAATAGAAGTTCAAAAATAAAACAAAGCAAATAAACTCCGTTAGATTTCAATATCTGTTTAAGCAATTTTTGTCAAGTTGTCAAAAAAATTAGAGTAGGCCATACATTAAAAAAAAATCTCCATATGAAGTTAGTTAATTTAGAAGTAAAGTATTGCAAACAACTCTATTGAAGTGCATACTGTTGCAAACACGACTAAAACGATTTCAATGCAATTTTCGTGAAATATAAGTTTAGTTAGAAATAACTTGAACCTAAACTAATCGAGTACAGCGTACTTACACTCCATATCGAACAACCCAAACACGAAGTGGATAATCTCTGACACGGCCTCCTACAGGGTTATTGTGACGTGTAAAAGCACCGCCATATTCTAATAAAGGCCGTTGTTTACACTGGACTTAAATTTTGTTAACAACAATATAGTGGGCACAATGGGTGAGTTTTTGTGCCGCAAAATGAACTGATGGGTGACACGTTCACTGGAGAGCGTTACTGAAGGTCCCATTGTCCGGTGATAAGCGTGGAGATTGAGGATGGACGGTTTGGTCGGAGGAACTGTATGATTGTGTGTTTATTAAACGACGACTGCCCAGCTCTGCCGATGATAACAATAAGTATCACTTATGAACCAATATTTAAGGCAATCTCTTCCCTTTTACTATTCTGAGGGGAGGTAGGTGGCCTAAAGGGTAAATGCGTTAGTGTCAGTCTAGTAATTCTTGATTCACACTGACCGTGGTCATGCTATATGGCTTGCAAACAAACAATATGCTGAAGTCAGAGTTTAAACAGTTGGTGAGCCAGTTTGAGGCTAAAGTTTCAAGCTTAAGTCAGTGTGTATAGAACCTTGCGCTACTGCGCGGTGGACCCACTTATCTTTCTTTTTAAGTAAGTCGTGAGTTCGGATCAGCAGAGAAAAGTGTAACTTTTGCGGAATAAACCTGTTTTATGAGTAAATATCGCCTGCTTATTTAACGAACCTTCTCCACCACCACAATCCTGGCACAATCATAAGGGAGACACGCCATTGCTAGGGAACCCAAAAGCTGGATTCGCGGCGAGGACCCCGACACACTATGTCCATAGTCAGAAAAAAATACAAATAAGGAAAACTCTTTTACTGTACAAAGAAATTTGTAAAAATAACAATAAAAAAATATCCAAAGCGGCAATAAACTATACATTTCTTATAGGGACTGATGGAAAGAGGGTGATACTCCCAAACACAAGAATTACCTTACAGATAATTGTTACAATATTGCAAATTTATCAAAAACTATATAAAAACAGACTTAGTATGACTTTTCCTGTAATCATGAAACAAGTTCAAAAATTGTAGGGCGGGAAACTGAGGTGTAAGAGGACGTATTTGTTCTGTTTAAAGGGGGTGTTATGGAAAAGCTGCTGTGTTTTAAATGAGTACCCCTCAACTAGATAAACATGTTTTTAGGTTTACGTTGGTAATTGAAACATCAACTGATAAGGATTCTTTATAGGGATTCTATATGGCCACGCAATCAGGGCAATCGGGTCTCATCGAAGCCGTGGAGGATATCGAAGGTTGTTGGTAGCTTTTATAGGACTTGTGTAATTAAACAAAGCGTTAAAGTCTTTACGGTTGTGCAGTAGCGAAACGTTATTTAGAATTATTAAATAAGAAGTATTAAATTTAGAAGTATTAAGTATGTACGGGCAAGATGGTTCTATCACTGTGATACATTTCATGCGGATATCTTTAAGCTGAGAGAGTGGCGCACCTGACTCCAGAAACTCAAGACGAAGATCATGAAAGTTGGCAGAAGTTTATTTCAGGCGATGACATACCGTCGGATCATTCGTCTAAAAAGTGCCAATATGGTCATAATAATTACTAGAGGACAGACAGTAAAGTATCGCCTATAACATTCAAAGTGTCAATTCGTCCATAAGTTTTCCTCAAACTCCACTTTGAGTGATCTATTCTGATCGTCTCGACAGACCGCGCTACGTCTAACACGATTCGCTCCGCTCGACAGAGCATGCGCGGACCTCACAACTGTCCGACATGAAATTGCTAGAAAATTGACATTTTGTTCGTACCGTGAAACCGTTATCCACGCGTCCAGTGAGTTCCAGTGCGCAGCCTGTACTGCGCATCTATTGTGCTTTATAGGGATTCTCTTCGGCCACGCAATCAGGGCGATCGGGTCTCATCGAAGCCGTGGAGGATTGGATATCGAAGGCTGTTGGTAGCTTTTGTAGGACTCGTGTTCTACTAATGAAACAAGGCGTTAAAGTCTTTACGGTTGTGCAGCAGCGAAACGTTATTTAGAGGTATTAAGGGCGAAATAAAAAAAAAGTACTT
>JAGFPH010001448.1:246265-279101 GCA_018207615.1 Philaenus spumarius
CCCCCCTAAAATTTTGAATTTTTTAAAACCCTTTCTTAGCGAGCACATATGGCCCTAGAGGAAGCTACATACCAAATTTCATTCCAATCCGTTCGGTAGTTTTGGAGAAATCGTGATTTAGTAATTTTTACCCCCAAACCCTCCTAAAATTTCCAATTTTTTAAAACCCTTTTTTAGTGAACACTTATGGCCCCAGAGGAAGCTACATATCAAATTTCATTCCAATCCGTTCTGTAGTTTTGAAGAAATAGTGATTAATAATTTTGATCGCCCAAACCCCCCCTAAAATTTCGAATTTTTTCAAACTCTTTCTTAGTGAGCACCTATGGCCCTAGAGGAAGCTACATACCAAATTTCATTTCAATCCGTTCGGTAGTTTTTGAGAAATCGTGATGAGTGAGTCAGTGAGTGAGTGGTATTTCGCTTTTATATATATAGATAAATATAGGACATTCTGCACATTTTGTTTTTTTACACGACTTATAACCCGTCTGGTTCCCCAAAAATCGATCAAATCGTAAAATACCATAAAACTACCCGATTCAAACCCAAGTGAGGGATTTTACCGCAGGACTCCGACGCCGGGATGCAAACTCACGAAGTGACTTTTTTCAGCTGCGAGCGGAGCGAAGCAGCACGTGACCCGGGGCTGGAGGTAAGGATGGAAACGAATTATTCTACTAGCATATCGTAAACGCAGGCAGCTAACGAACTCTACCAGGCGACTTAGAACACCAAGATGTATACGAAATCGGACGTAAAATGCGGTCGCTACAGAGCGAACACATAGGCCTAAATACATAAAATATAAAATTTTTAATGACACCCCAAAACATGTTCTGGGGACCATGATCGGTGCACATTGACCACTCCGTACCTTAGGTTTCACCATAAGAGTCATTGCAATAGTTCATCTTTCCTATGGAAGATAACATTGCCTGTAGAGGGGCAATGAACTTTTTTTAACGCTTCGTCTACCTCGCTACAACATGAATCCACGAATTGCTGCTGCCGTTTAAAATTGGTAAAACCAGATATAATTCAAGTCACTGATAATTTCAGTGTATTTCATATTTCACGCTCGCAATATCCACCAGCCTAGCAGATGTATTTTCCTTCCCCATCGGCCAGGAAACGTAAGTCTCGGCACGGCGCCAAAACACGGTTATTAAAAATAACCTGACTAAGCAGGTAAATACCGCCGAGTGAACTGACATACGATATATCTATCTCGCGTAATGTTTGTAGTTTTCCTTGGTCTAAGTTAGGCCTAATAAAGCGACTTATTCAATGACAGCCTAGTGGAGGAGGTGGTCTTGGTAATTGTTGCAAGTAGATCTGCAGGAAGGCATAAAAGTACACCATCTAGACTTGAGTAGGCCTAGGTTGGCAGGTGATCTAACATCAGTAGGTGTGAGAGAGAGAGTAATCTAAAGCAGTGGTTCTCAACCTGTGGGGCGCAAGAAAATTTAGGGGGCGTTATTAACTGTGGGAAAACACCGACAGACATGCAGTGTCAACCTTCTCATTAATTAAATACATTTTTTAACCGATGCAGTTTATGTAATTGTTTCGTCCAATAAAGATAATATGAATCAAATATTTTTAAGAAATAATAATAATTCCCATAAGTAATATTTATGTAATAATAATAACTCGGTTATTGCAGTTCTTTTTTTTATAATTTGTATGTGGGCGTTGCACTTTAGTACTTTTGCTTATCATATCACAAGAGGACACACATATTAAGGGTGTTCAATGTGGTTCGGATTCCACGTAAAACTATAGGTCCCGTCTTCATTAGCCTTAAGTGCAAAACAGCAGGACGTTAAACACAAAAAGAAAAAATAATAAGGGTGTTCAATACCACTAGAGTAAAAGCTTCGATCAAGTGAGCAGAGCCAGCCTTGGGAATGATGGCCTATGATATTGCAATAGTAAAGCGCTCAAGAGTGACTAGAATATCGCTTGTGTACATTTTAGTTTTTTTTAGTAACTCGACTGAAAATCGTGTATTCGTCTTGTTAATAAGCAAATACCTTTAATAAATAAACGGTACCAGTAACAGTAACATACTTTCTCAAAAAATGTTTAAATTATTAAACAGATTCATTGTGACTTGTAGGGTGGGGTAGGACAGGTGATTTTTTAATTTAAGTTGGAGATTAACTAATAAATATTATTATTATTATTATCTAGAGAGAAAAATATTAGCTCGATTTCGAAAAAATTTGCATCAAACACGTCAATTAGGTCTTTATAGATGCACATAAAAAGGTTTTGAAAAACAACCCCCTTTATGACCAAAAAACCCTCAAAAATCAGTTATTATTAATATTATTATTATTATAGATGGATTTATTAGACGGCGACCTGCGCGGAAAATCTTGCTCATGTAGGAAAGGTCGGTGAAGGTTCCCCACCACCGCGCACCTCGTATTTGCTGCTGAGATCTGAAAAGAGGATATGACTGGGGGATGGGGTTGCGTCGGCGCACGAGGTTCGCGATGGTGGGGAACCTTCACCTACCTCTCCTACATGAGCAAGATTTTCCGCGCAGGTCGCCGTCTAATAAATCCATCTATAGCTAAACGAGAATTTTTAGAAAGATGCAGTTTTTTGCATATGGTAGGGCATATTAAAGGCTACAAATAAGCCAAATTTCATCAAAATCGTTATAGCCGTTTTTTTTATAAAAAAATAATAACTGATTTTTTGGGGGTTTTTTTGGCCAAAAAGGGGGGTTGTTTTTCAAAATTTTTCAAAACCCTTTTTCGTGCATCTACAAAGGCCTACTTGACATGTCTGGTGCAAATTTGGTTGAAATCGATCGAATAGTTTTCTCTCTAGCTTTGTATACTTACAGACATACATATAGACATACAAACATAAAGACAGACATTTTGTAAAAAAACACTTTTATTTTAAAAATCGGATATTTCCACAAAAATCTCAACATAAATTTTTTTGCGATCACTATAATACTTACTATAGTATAGTGAGAAAGTAAAATGTATAATTGACCATTTATGTCACCTACAAATTATAATGTAGATGTCCATGAACGATTTCCTAAAAATTACAAAAGATTAGCTTCAAAATTCGATGAAAGATAAGTTATATTGAAAAGGACTGTATGGGACTGATTCGTCCTGGTTTGCACACTTAAAAGGTTGCGAACAACAGAAGTAAAGCATTTCAGCGAACCTTAAAAAAATGAGCCCCTCTTACTTCTACGTTCGTTAACAAAGACACAGCACGTCTCAAATCTTACAAATCGGGATACGAATCTTCAATATTTGACCCATAAAGTAGTAAAAACTATTTTTATTGTTTATTTGCACACTAAACAAAAAAATGTAATAACTATTATTATGCAAAGCAAAACAAAATTGTCAAAGATTTTGTATTAAAAGGCAAACCTACTGGACTTTTGCTGAATAAACTAGTTGACACAATTTTACGTTTTCTCCTTTCAGCGCAGTATTACGCACAAAGCACGTCAACGCATTTATATTCTGACAGTGTTATGACCAGCTCTGCTCGTCCACTGGGGTTTTTACTTAAGTACTGTAGTAAAATGTTGCAAAATAGTCAAAAGTTGAAGAACAGATAACTGGTAACACCTGACATTTTTAAAGAGAGTAAACCACTGTTTGCTTCACTTCCGCCGTCTTACCACAAAAGTCCGGGCATGTGTAATGGACTTTAAGTAATGCGTATAACGGTTTCTGTAAGTACTGTACCCTAAATTGATAGCACCAAATGCATGTTTACCGTAGCTAATATAAAATTTAAATTTAACACGCTTCAAGACTTAGAGTTTCACTGGGTGGGAAGCAGTTACGATTTTTAAACACATTTTAACAGTGAAATTATAAAAGAGCCGTTCAACACGGCTTTGATCAATTCAAATTGAATCGGAGCGGAACTGGAATTTCCCAAAAATTCTGTTCGAAGCTGATCAGTGCGGATCGGCTTCTTGTAGCCCTAGTTTAACCACAGAGAAGAAAAATATCTTCTCTGTGGTTTAACACAATTAATGCCAAACACCCTACTCAATCCAAGGGTCTGCTAAAATAATAATATGTGGGAGTCCTACAGCCCAAACTTGGGTTTTATAATATTTTGTACTAGTGAGTCCCCGTAAAAAATCAAAGGCGGAATAATTTGATATATATCAGACAAACTACGTTTTTATTCGTATTTAATAAAAGTTCTGAGCCAGAAAAGAGACCTGGCGGAAAAAGAATCTCATTAAACATTTTACTTAAAGACCGGAAATAAATATTGTAAAACAATACAAAAGAACGTACATTTTAGTCGTAGGCCTACTTGAATTAAAGATTTTAAATCCAATTTATTAAATACAGTAATTGAGGAAAAACTATATTATTGTGCGTTTTAATATTCACTCGGGTTTCATCGTCAGTAAGTGTATGTTTGTAAATTATCAGAAACTAAAACTTTCATTATTCTATTAAAATATCAATGATTCAGATCAATAGACCAAGACAGGTCATGCGCGTGCAGTAAGCTGACATGACAGAAATAATCAGATGTGTATTGATACAAAACAAAATTTAACCTAAACGTTGTAAACGTAACCTTAAATTTCTAAAAGTAAAAATAAAAATACAGAACACAATTCTCACAAAAATACGTTTATTTGTCCAACGCGTTTCAACGACAAAGTCGTCATCATCAGTGACACGATGTAAACTAAGACCACGCCCTACTCTGTGAGAGGGTAAAAATATGTAGCATAGCACCTTGTCTCCTTAGTTATAACTTAGTTGTAGCTCATGATGATGACGACTTTGTCGTTGAAACCCGTTTGACAAATAAACGTATTTTTGTGAGAATTGTGTTATGTATTTTTATTTTTACTTTTAGGAATAATATTTCTCACGAATCAAGCTCGATTATATTTATAACCTTGAATAGTTCACATAGTTGTTGATGTACTACAGCTGATTGGCAATATCAGCTGTTATTTGTAACGAATAAATCAAGCAATACAACCTTGCGCAGAGCTATACTTTTTGTTACTCACGTACGTACACTCGCTTTTATAGTAGTTGATACAGAAACTATGATAAATTATGATCGTACGAACAACAATAGTCAGAAATCAACTTTCAACAAACTTCAATTCGCTTCAGGTCGAGTAAAGAGCAGAAGTCCTTACCTAGTACCACGCTACAAAATTACGTCTCCAATTTGTTTTTCCAATTGAACGCCCTGAATATGCTAATTAGAGAGATTGTTGCGGAGGAATTACCGACATTTGTAGATTGAATAATACTCTTGTTTTCCGGTGTTTGAGCAGTTCACGGTGAGTGATGCCCACCAGCCTGTGGTGCGTTTACATAGTCATGGTGTGGTACTAATGGAGATGTGTCAAAGTCAACGATAGGCTCTACAGGTGTTGATGAATCTAAGGTAAGTGATGTCATACTATCAACGCCGATTTGTTTGGAAAATTGAATTGTCAACAATAAAAAGGACATAAATTCTTTAAAAAATACACCTAATTGTAAAACACGTTTCGATGACAAATGCGTCATCATCAGTGACACTTGTGTTATAATTATATTATAACAACAAACTAATTCCCTTCTTTTGAAATATTTTTTTTTACCAAAGTTTGGATTCGAATTAAGTTAAATATTTATAATGTCACACACCAAATTAGACTGCTCCAATCCATACAGCAGATTGTTTTGCTAATTCATTTTTAATGTCTCCAGTTGCAACAGTTTAAAAGCGTCCATACGCTCAATTGCGGCCATTGTAATACATTTTATATTGGACAAACCGGCAGAAAAATTCAAGCATAGATTTAAAGAACATGTAACTAAAAAAACCATTGCAGAAAACAAGTCAAAACATGCTGTACATTTAATTGGCAATGATCATAGCTATGTCTGTGAATTTAATCCCTGTGCATTTATGTAACACTAGGGGAGACCCCTGCGTGCTCCGCACGCCAACCCCCAATGGTTAAAAGAACCAGCAAGGCTCAGGTCTACACGTTAAAACCCTAACCTAAAAGCTAGAAATACAAAAATAATTGCTTCAAATTTTGACATCAGCTGTTAATGGAAATATTGGAGCTAACAGCTATATTATCTGTTGTTTTATTCAATTGGTTGCTATGGTAATAAATGTAAATACATGTGTTGGTTTATCATTCTAGGCCTAACCTAAGAATTGTTTCCGACTAAATTTACAAATATTAAAATAAAAAAAGGTTTTTATCGAAATGAATTATAGCCTATGTTACTCAGTGATAGTGTAGCTTTTTATTAGTAAAACTATTTTTTCAATCGGTTAAGTAGTGCCAGAGATTACCCCCTACATACAAACAAACAAACAAACAAAACAACAAACTTTACCTCTTTATAATATTAGTATAGAAAGGTCGGCTAATGAACGCATCGGAAGAATATGAAATTTACCAAGCTAATTTGCACCAGAGTAGTTTAGTCCTCAATGAACAATTATATTTTAAATCTAATAGCCTTTATAATTCTGCAAGTTCTGCATATAGTCCTATAAATAGTTTTGATAACGGAGATAACGGATGTAATCTTTCAGTCGACCAGTGAGGTGCATCGAAAACATGCCCAACGAAACGTGCTATTAAACTTTGTTTTGCGTTTATAACTTAAGTGCAATGATTCGTGTTGTAAATTGTGTGTATGTGTTTTGTATGACGTGCTCACATGTGAGAAAATCCTTTATCAAAACCTGAAGATGGAAACGTGTTCCTGAAACGCGCGTAGTATTAAACAACAAACAAAAAAGTTGAAAGACGGAAACTAGGTATATCGTATATAAATTATTATAAATATACTATAATTTATTTTTGTTTACTACATTGTATAAAATTAATAATTTAAAAAACACCCGAACGTTCGAACAGGGCTTCTCGAATCCCACTCTCGATCAAGTCACACTTTGCAAACAAAAAAACTAAATTAAAACCGATTCGCCCATTTGGGAGGTATGATGCCACAGAACCACAGATGTGACACACAGATACACACGGTCAACTTTACCACGTCTCATTTTGCGTCGGGGGTTAAATCAATCAACAAAATAGCGTTAAAAATGAATATACAGAGTGTCCCGAAACTGTCTGGAACAGCTTTGTAGATATCCTTAAGTAAAAATAAGATAAAATGTTCCAATAAACTAGCCCCGACAACGCTTCGTTTCCATTTACAAAAAAAAAACCTAATATTTTTGGATGTGGATAAGATATTGAGTTAAAATTTGGTGTACTTTTTGGTACGTAAACTTTTAGGCCTACCGGGATACATAAAATCAGAACATCGTCTTGTATGCTTTTAACAAACATGGCGACTGTTTGAAATGTGTAATGTTAAATGTCTCTAAAATTGCTAAAGGACACCATTTCGAAATTATACAAGAAATTGTTCAGCTTTTTTGCACCCAGGTAAACGTTTACTTAACAAATAACTACACCAAATTTGAACTGAATATTCTGTCTACTTCGAAAGATATTTCGATTTAATATGAACTACGTTGTAACCAGTACCAAGTAGTGTATCATCAAAAACACTTAAACATTTAACACCAGACACTGTGTAATGTACATTTAAATGTATGCAATGAATTCGGAATCTGTGACTGAGCTATTGAATACTTTGCTCTATTCTTTGATGGACAAAATATTTTGTATTAATTTAAGCCTTGGTCTATATGCAGCCTAATACATAAACAATAACGTAATCACGTTTTAGTTTTACTTTAATACTTCCGCAACATATTTCTAAATAAACGGTACCAGGAACTGGCACATACTTTCTCACAAACATATTTAAATTATTAAACAGATTCACGGTGACTTTATAATTGTATTTGGGGTAGGAGAGGAGATCTATTAAAGTAGGAGATTAACTAATAGATATTATTATTATTGTCTAGAGAGAAAACTATTCTATCGATTTCGAACAAATTTGCACCAAACACGTCAATTAGGCCTGTATAGATGCAAGAAAAAAGGTTTTGAAAAATTCTGAAAAACAACTCCCTTTATGGCCAAAAACAACCAAAATCAGTTATTATTATTATTAGCTAAACGAGAATTTTTAGAAAGATGCGGTTTTTTGCATACAGTATGGTACATTAAAGGCTACAAATAAGATTGGGGTTTTTTTTGCCAAAAAGGGTGTTGTTTTTCAAAATTTTTCAAAAGCGTTTTTTGTGCATCTATACAGGCCTACTTGACAAGTCTGGTGCAAATTTGTTTGAAATCGATCGAATAGTTTTCGCTATAGCTTTGTATAGGCCCACATACAGACATACAAACATACATACATACATACAGACATTTTGTAAAACCCACTTTTTTGGACTCAGGGGGTCCCAAAACGGATATTTCCACAAAAATCTCAACATCGATTTTTTTTGCGATCACTATACTTTCCCTATACTATAGTTATAGTGAGAAAGTAAAATATCTTCTGAACTCCATATTTGAGGTTTTTCATATAGTTTTTGCTTTTTCTATTAGTTGTTTGTATAATTGTAATCACTAAAAAAAGGAAGTAAGAAGAAAGAGAGTAGTGCTGCCAACTTAAGCACATAGTAACTGATTGAAAGTTAAAGAGTGAGGGGTTCAGGCTTTGTTATTTGTTTTTATTTATAACGTCTTTAGTAGTTTTTTTAACTGCAAGTTTAGGTTTATTTTTGTTTCTGCAATTTGTATGTATGTAGTATATATACTAAAAACGAGATATGTGTGTAGCTTTATAAATTGGTAACCAACAACGGTGACCGGTGACCACTCGTCATAAACATCGCGTTTATTCACCTGCAAATATACAAATTGTATTTTTTGATTACAATTATTATTATTTTAACAATTTGTGTATTGTACATATAGCCTATGTATATACAGAGTGTTAATGAATTCCCTTTAACCCCCTTTACTATTTTTGTTACTGAAAATAAGTCAACAAAACTTTGTATATATTATCTTGTGTTGCATAACAGGAAATTTGTTTGTCATATCTCAACCTCTGTGATTTTGGGGGGCTTGAAAAATGGGGAAGGGAGGTTAACAATTTCAAAAGAAAAATGTAGGTCAGATAATACACCATTGAACAGCTTATTAAAAGAGAAACAGAATGGCGTAAACTTGAGCTTAGTGTCTTGCTTCGTTTCAAAGTAATGGACAATCAAAGTTCTGGAATATGTTGGACATCCTGTTTCTCTTTTAATAAGATGTTCAATGATGTATTATGTGACCTACCTTTTCGTTTAAAATTGTTAACCCCCTACCCCCTCAAGCCCCCCAAAATCATAAAGGTTAGGATATGTCAAAAAATTGTCCTATTATGCAACACAAGATATATACAAAGTTTTGTCAACTTATTTTCAGTAACAAAAATAACAAAGGGGTTAAAGAGACTTTATGAACACTCTGTATTTATATCTGTTACATAAGGAGTATGTGTATACCTGTACGAAGATTAAAACAAGCTGTGACGTCACGCGTAGTAATACAATTGAATCATTTGTTAGGGCGTAAGTTGTATAATGTAATACAGTGTTACTATGCCTTGAAATAATACCGATAATTTTACACTATTCATCGTTCAGATTCTACCAATGAGTGTACATTTAGTGTTTTTTCTATTTTGTTACATGTTTAGTGCATGAATTAGTTTTTTTGTGATAAAGTGACTCTAAGTTGTTCCACTAAAAGCGTTGAAATTGGAGAAAGAAAGGGAATCTTGTTACTTACGGTGTTCGTGAAATAATAATCCTTATAGACTACAGAATGATTTTTTGAAAACTTGGCTACCACCTCTACTATTTAAAAGATGGAAAGAGATATGCAAGTTCTCTTCTCAAGAGGGTATTCACTGTCAGGGGGAAAAATTTGTACTGTACACATATAACTTGTGGTACATCAAATTTAAGCAATTTAAAAAACATGAATTTTTGAGATACTAAAATAAAAATCGGCTAACGAATTCGTTCGCTACGCTCACTATATTTAGCATACCGTGAGGTAAGTTTGTTTTACAATCCGTTTCATTCAATTTGGTTGAATTACATTTGCTGTTTACATTGATTTAATACGTTTACTAATTTAATCAAGAGTTTTCTCGCTCAACGGATGGCACCGCTGCCGTAATACGGTGAGGAGGCGTATTGTGTATTTTTCCAACAAATTTTAATACTATACTTTATATAAAGGGAAACCAAATAGTTATCAACGCGCATAAAATAAGCCTAACACCTCAAATAGGCTCCTGGTACTTATTTTACGAAATTCGGGAGAATGTTAAGATTTATGAAATTCAAACACATAGTTCACATCGACAGGCGTTTCGCGCTAACAATTGTTTCTCGGCCCATGAACCACGCGACTAGAGACAGACGCGATCTACCTCGTGCACAATCTACCTTCACCAATTTACACCGCCCAAAACGCGTGCCGTGCTGTATCGTTATACACTATACACGTCTTAATTTGCGCCATATACAAACTATTTTCTTTCATAGTACCTACAGAAAACATTTTGTTAGGCCGGTGATACGAAACGCTAGGCGCGAGTATAACTTGTACTTCTGGGGGTTATTAACCTTTGCAAAGCCGTATTGATATTATGTGATTAAAGCAGATCGTTTAATACAAATATTCAATTCACTAAACGCTCATACAGTAGTAGCCTGCCCGAGTAATTGTTCTCCTTTAGCCTTCCAGTACAAGCACAGACTGTATAATATAGTGTATGCATGAGTCAATATTGTGGTCTTTATATATGAGTCAACTTAATTGATGCATGAACAATATGGTTGTTATGTGAGATGTCATTTAAGTGGAGTTAGTGTTTAATCATAACACAATAACACCACTCAGATTGTTATAAAACCATAGAAGTGTGTGTAATGGAGTGTTACACTGAGAAAAATGAGTAGTCTAGCTGTTCTAGTATAAAACGTTTAGTCCATATTCTGGTGTCTAAAACCAGAATCTGGTAACGGCAACCAGGAGGCGTCTTGTTTGCTCTCCCAGACGAATCTGGTACAATATATTTCACCAGAATCTGGTACTGGATACCAGATTTCCTGGTCTAAGTGATCTATGATGTCATCGTAAAACTTCTTTACCAGATTTTCTGGAGCTCTGCACAAGAACAGCATAGACTTTAACTTACCAGATGTTCTGGAATGGCGAACAAGATGTCTGGAGCTGGGCACTAGATACGGCTGGACTCTCTTACCAGATTTCTGGAGAAGTAATCCATCCATAGATGTGCAACTGCGGTAAAACAAGTTAATCTATGTCAACAGTCCAGTCAGGATGGACAAGCGTGTCATGTGACTGGCACATGAACCTCCTCTTTCTTTCGCTACCTCGTTGCTATACAGTACTACCGTAGGACCGAACCGAAATAGACGAAGAAACCAATAATCTTTTGGGATCATGGGAATTGTTGGAACTCCTAGAGACGTTTAGAGGTAAGTCGTTTGTTGATTTAATACATTGCTTATAAAGTAAGTAGTTAAATTGCAACAGGCTTAATTTGCTTTCTGAGATAGCTACGCGTAGCGACAATAATTCAATCCTGACAAGGCTTAACCTATAAGTTGCTGTATTCTTGCAACAGCTTTTATAGCCTACTTTTCTGTCTATTCAAGTATTGTCATAAAAAAAGTTTTATCGTATTAACTGTATGTATGTTGGTCCCACAGTTGCAGCCAAATTCCTTGCTCGATTTTCATGGTTGTCGGCATGGAAACTTCTATAGGCTACATATGCGGTACGATGTATAGGTTTTTTTTCTTTTAAGCTTCTTATCATCATTGTAGCCTATAACTTATCATCAAATACGTTAACCAGGGGATCATCTATGCCCGCTTACTGGCATCGGCAATCTCATACCGTACTGATGTCTGTAAAGCTTTCCGTAGACCGAGCGATGTAGGATAGGCGGGGTAAAGCGATACCACAGGCCAAGCTGTGTTTTGCGGAAAGGAGTGAGAGTTAAGGCTCGGCTCTCCACATTCAAAACTACGATATTGGGTACCAATTTCAATGTTAAATAACCAAAACATACCTTCACTATTAAGCATATTTTTGTGCTGTTTATGTTAAAAAACGAAAGCTGTATTTTTTTTTCTTAAAGTAAAATAGATTGTGGGTGTTGATTGCTAAGAATTTTTGCAATATCTCTTTTTGCAACTGAGTAAAAAATGTATAAAGTTTACTATTTTTACTATTTATATCATACGTTTATGAAAACAATAAAACGGTTTTTGAAAATGTATTCTGCAATCAACATCCGCATATGACAGTACTTCAAAATGAAACCAAATTTTTAAATTTATTCCACGAATTAACGGAAAAAATGACTTATTCTGTAGCATTGCTCTTATGGGAATCAGATTCAATATGGCGGGCAGGGAAGCGCCGCCTTAAGTTTAAAACGTAATGGTTTCCTCCTAACTTTTTGTAAGTTAATAATTTATAGATACAGTAATTATATTTGTAATGAGCTTAGAGTGACTACGTATTTCATAAAAACATAGTAAAACACTTTGGCTCATCGTGCTCCGAGAAGAATAAACGTATTTCTAAGTTTATTTGATAGTTAAGTTAAATATTTTCCTGAAATATTAGGCTGCCCGGGGCAAATATTTTCGGCCCAACTAATAGTTTTGTACTCTGTTGTTGGTAGATTTTTTCGGTCAGGCTATTGTAATTTAATACTGCCAGTGGCTGATAATTTTAGTCTTTTTTTTATAGTCGTGTGATATTATTTGTTAAACATATATTCGTTTAAACGACAAACTAAAGCCAAACTGAGTTATTCTTGTACATAAAATATTAGTTAGGAAAAAAACATATTTTATATGGGCTAGTGACTTGGGCAAACATAACAGAGTGGCTCACTCTGAAAACCAATTTGCATGGACCAATTTGGACCTAAATGGTGTCTGTAAATGTGTTAATACTGTATTTTTAAAAACCTTTATTCTTAGTGTTCAAAACTGTAAGAAAACCGGAAAAAATGCAATTTAGTGTAGAGTTTTTAACGTAGGCCTATATTTATAATAATCTATTTTTTAAATAACTTATTTTTTATTAATTTTGCTAAAACTTAAAACACTTGATAAAATATAGAATAGGCCTACTAAACATAAAATAAAAAAACTATTTTGTATTCTAGCTAAATTTTAAGTTCACTTTTTATAATTTTAAAAACTAAATAAGTTAATAAATATTTATTTTTTACATAGGCTTGTTAGATTTTTGTATAACCAAACCACACGGCATTGCTAATAACAGTATACATTCTTATAGTATACCAATACCTTCTTATCTTTAAAACAAAACAAAAATCATGATGTATCTAATTTAGAAAAGCAGTTCACAACACCCATTTAATACCTCTGGTAGTCAAATGCAAGTTCAGCTTGGCAATGTCACACATTTTACTAAAACTGACTTGCAGACTTCAGACTTAAAACACCATTTTAGACTGGCAGCAAAAAGGTTAAATTAGGAATTATGTACAACAATTCATAAAATTGTTTTTTTAAATGGTCATACTTGCTTGTTCCAGAAAATTTGATTGACATAAAGGCCCTACAAGAGCTCAATGAGGATGACCTAAGATGCATGATAAAGCCCATTGGTCTTCTTTCTGGTAGTGAACTGGCCATTCTGGGACTCCATACCAGACATGGATGGACTGCCTTACCAGATATCTAGGGGTGAACTAGCCAGTCTGGGACTGCATACCAGACATGGATGGACTGCCATACCAGATATCTGGGGTAGCGAACAAGTCAGTCTAGGACTATGTACCAGACATGGATAGACTACCTTACCAGATATCTGGGGTAGTGAACAAGCTAATCTGGGACTGAATACCAAACATGCATGGACTGCCTTACCAGGTATCTGGGACTGTATACCATACATGGATGGTCTGTATTACCAGGTATACGGGACTGTATACCAGACATGGATGGACTGCCATACCAGGTATCTGGGACTGTATACCAGACATGGATGGACTGCATTACCAGGTATCTGGGACTGTATACCAGACATGGATGAACTTCCTTACCAGATATCTGGGGTAGCGAACAAGTCAGTCTAGGACTGGGTACCAGTATAAACTGGACCAAACAGTTTATGACATCACCATTGTTAGTCCAGAATATCTAGTATGCTGTACCAGAATATTCATTCCAGACGTGGATGGGATCCACTACCATAAATCTGCCTAGGCAAATTCCATACCAGATTTCCTGTAATGGGCGTCTAGATTTCTGGTACGCGCTTCCAGACTTTTTTCTGAGTGTAATAACCAAACTGTGAGTGTATTGTGAGTGTTGAGTCTTTAAGACGTATTTTGATTCTCAATGTTTTGTTGTAACTCTGCTACAGCTGTTTTGTTAAGATATTGTATCCAAGCGTAGTGTCAAGTTAAATCGTAAATTTTGTGAAATTTTTCAAATTCGTTTACCAGTTTTTTCTTCGAAAACAGTTCAAGCATAGAACACCTGAATAGTTTTCGTTAAAATGTTGTCGTTGGATCCGTATTTGGGTTTTAAAAAATTGTACCAAATTCGATTAATTGGAAACATTTGATTATTTAGCGAATGCTCAAAAACTCTTTAAACTAAAAACTCCTGAATAGTTTTCATAAAAATTATTTAGTTTTACCCCATTTAAGTTTTTGATAGTAAAAACAAATTTTAAATTAAAATAATTGGAGGTATCTTGTCCATTATTTAATTTCATTTTGTTAGTTTGTTTCGACATTTCTCTTCAAAAACTGTTTCAACCAAAAACACATAAATAGCGTTCATCAAAATCTTTTATTAAAATCTTCGGTTTCCCATTTAAGTTTTTGAAAGGGGCAAAAGATTCAAAACTCAAACTGTTGGAAATATTTTTAAATCGTGAAAGTGTGCATTATTTTAAAATTCATTTCCCACTTTTTCTTTTAAAAACAGTTCAAATTAAAAATACCTGAATATTATTCATTAAAATCTGTTTGTTGGTTTAGTAAATAGAATTTTCGTAAAGCAATACATTCAAAATTCGAATAATTAAAAATAGACTATTTCTTAAACAGTAGGACTAAATTAAAAATCTGCAATTTTATAAACTTATTTCTTTCTCTTAATATTTTGTTCAGTAAAATATTTGATTTTAAAGTAATCACTCTAATAACCGAAAGTATGAATTCAGTTTCATTAAGCTTGCTCGTTGGTAGACTGCCCCATTTAGGTGTATTATGTGTGTGACAAAAAAACGAAAAGTTAAAAAATGTGTTCCGTCGGCAAATATCTTCAGGTACGATTTATATTCAGAAAACCTTTTGAAAATCCAACTTTTTGTGACCAATTAACTTTATAATCTATATAAATAAAAATGTAACAGTTCGTTTGTTCAAAATTTTAAATCTCCGAAAGTACTTCACCGATTGCTTTGAAAGCAACGATATTCTTAGAAGTAAAAACGACACAAACTATACTAAATATTTTACAGCATTGGGAGCGCCATACTAAATAATAAATTAATATGCTTACTATACAGTAGTCACCTGTTTGCTATAATATTTCCATTAACAGCTGATTTCAAACTTGAAGCAATTATTTGTATTTCAAACTTATAGGTTAGGTAAAAACCTTAAATTAAAGTGTAGACATGAGCCTTGCTGGTTATAAAAACCTTTATTATAACTGATGTTATAAAATATAGGAAATAATTTGATTTAAAATTTAACATTATTTACCATCATAGCTTTTGGGTTATTATTAATCCTACACCTTTATTATAAAGAAAATACATAACATAATTAAGTATATAAAAAGTTCCAACAGGGTTGGCACGCGGAGCACGCAAGGGTCTTCCCTAGTTAACTATATATTTTCATATATTAAACGTCAAACGTTGAGGAAAATAAGCACTTTTGTCGATTTTATAAACAGACGATATTTTATTTCAACATACTTTAGAACACTTTAGAAATGTCATAAGTACTGTAATATAATAGGGCTAAAGGTTTTCCTGATTACCGATCGAGAAAATATGTAAGGATAAATCGTTTCGGAAAAGAAGGTAATTGAGGAAAAGAATATTTTTTAAACAGTTCAAGGAGGTTGTAACCTAAACAGAATCTCCTGAAATATAGGATACCGCCGTTTTATAAAATGTAGACATTATTTATTTCACGAAATTTACGATTTAAAAATTATTTTTAATAATTCGCGTTTTCAATTTTTTATCGTTAAAAATAATAAATAGATAAATCTTCACCAAGATGAAGACTATTTAGGCGTTCTAGATTTAAAGCGAGGAAAAAGTTGAAAATAACATCAAAGCTGTTATTTGATGTTGTTATTGAATACCCAAATAGGGATCCAACAAGAAGATTTTAATAAAAACTATCGATTTATTTTTTAGTCTAAATTGTTTTTGGTAAAAAAAGTAATAAAGTAAATTTGAAATATTTCACGAAATTAAAAAACAATATTTCCTACTATTCGAGATTTGAAGCCGTTGTCTCTTCAAAATAATAATTATGAAACATAAAGATTAAGGTTTTTTAAATTTTAAATTGTTTTTTGAAAAAATCTCACTAATAAAAGTATTTCCGACTATTCAAAGGTATTCTAAATTTATGTTTTATTTTAAAGTTAATCCATCTCCAAAGTGGTGCAAAAGTAAATTCCTTGATGATTAATACTTCTTTACATTCTTTCACAATACTAATCTGGACCGGACGCAATCTCAGCAAAAATGTGTAGTAACACAGAACATGCCGGTCCATTGTGACTCTTTCTTTTTTTTTTTTTAATCTTGGCCTATTCTGGTATTCCATCAATATTTTTCACTCCCATTAAAGCAATCAAAACAAATAATTACATTTTTTATGATCAATAACTAGGTTAACGAATAACTGCTAAAAGATATTACATTTTAAGGTTATTTTAAGATGACTTTGAGAAAGATGTACGCTCAGGCTAACTGGCAAGAAGCTGAAGCGACGCTCCGACTGGGGGCCGTTTGGGAAGGATTAGTGTTCGACCAACACCAACCTGGCGTCCCGCGTCGGTGTAGCGGCTTTCTCTGGCGGTCGACAGGGCAGACCTGGGCCTAGCCGAAAGTTTGTTCCACCGGCTGTTGCCATCATGGCTACTCAGTCGTTGACCAAAGAGCTGGCCGTCCACCCAAGCCTCCTTCCAATGTGCTTACAGATGCTAAGTCATACGCTGTAGCAGTCACTGCAGCGAAGAGACCAACGGCCTAGGTCAGAGCTCCAGCCAAGATAGCTTCCCGCAAGGAGGTAGATACCCTTGGTGAAATTAAAAACATTTTTGTTTCAGTTACCGGCGTCACCGAATTTCCCCGTCGAGCTGCCTCTAAGCCGTCTACCCGCGAAGACAGAAGCGTGACAACCATCAGTTCTGCCACCATCTCAACGAAGCTAATGTAGTGGGCCTCGCAGATTGTTACTATGATTCTAGGTCATGTGAATAAAAGCCTTGCTGATATGATTGCATCCATTTTGACCAGCCTCCAGGAGCTACGCTCCTAGATTGAAGTCAGCTGAGCCTCCACAATGGTTGAATCCATCGTGCATGCCACTAAACATTTATAGTATGTTTCAGTGAAGGTATAGCCATTAGGGATGTTGCTACCCTCTCTCCAGTGCATGTCCATGGGGGGGGGGGGAAGGGAGTAGTGCTTCTCCATCGCATGCAAGTGAGAGGCGAGTCCCACAGTACAATTCACTAGATGGTCTGCATAAATGCATTTCACCCTACCATAGAAACAAAGTGTTAACGAACGTTATGCTTATCCAACGTGCTGAAATGTAGCAATCTACCTATTCGGGAATAGGAGAATGAGTGATGAGTCTGTGAGGACTTGTATGGAAGATTGATGCTAACAGTAAATAAAAAAGAAATTAAGTTTTTTAGGAAACAACATTTTAAGGTTTTCATTGCGTTAACTATACCCGCATAAAAGTTACAGAGGGTGGAATATTCCTTCAATATTCCGGGCTGAGTTGGTAGTGTTCTTAGTAAGCAGATATTTATCCGTAAATTGTTTTGTTTGTCCTTTTACGGTTTTTATCTTCCAAACGTTTCGATACAAATTCTGGCGTATTGTGTTAAATTTAACTGCTATAAAAACAATTTAAAATGAATTGCGAAATAAGATTATATTATTTAAGAAATATTTACTTAACTGGTCTATTTTAAAAAAAATATTTGATGCATTCACAACGGTTCACAGTGTTGAGGTGGAGATCCTTTCTCATTGATCCCTTTTAACGAGCACCCAGAAATATTTTATAATAATTATGAATTCTTTGAACAAACAATGTGCATCCTTTCCACTGTTTCCCAATTTTAAAATTTTACCTCCACATCATTTATTTACGTTTAACCAATTCAGATCTAAATTTTTTTTGCTAAATAATAAAAAACATTTTGTTTCTAATTCAGAATAAACATATTTGTTTATGCTTTTTAAAGACGATTTTTGGCTTTTTTAATTTTGGTTTTTGAGTAAACTATATGTTTTAGAGTGGTTTGATATCCAATAAGATAAACCTAAATAAAAAATATTGTTTCTCAAATTTTCAATGGTAATTATTTTTCATAACTTTATTCAAAATAAATGAAATTTATAAAAAAATACTAAGTTAGGCCTACAGTATTTTTTCATAGAAATGTGTAATTTGATTGATTTCACACAAATTACAAACAATATAACGCTATTTACAATTTTCTATTTGCAATTCTTTGTCGTAGTCCGCTATTTGCGATTCATTGCAATTAACATTGCAAACTTCTTTGTGTAGGCAGATATTTTTTCTACATTTTTTTCAATTTTTCTCAATGCACATAAATTCAATTCAATCATGGGTTACAAAAAAAAGGGAAATCAAATTTGGGCGTTAGAAATATTCTGACAGCCAAAACCCAATGGATTAAATTGTAAAAATTAACCGGTTTTAAGATAATAAATGTAAAAGAAGAATTACGACAAAAAAGGAACTCAAATAACATTTTAAACTTTATAGAATAAGCAAATAACAATCAGTCATGTACTTACATTTAAATGATAAACATCTACTGGTAACTAACCAAACATAATAATGCATAACAAAACCTCTAAAGAATTAAAAATACTTCAACAAACCATGGTCGGCGCCTAATCATTATAAAAATACAGTATGTCAAAAAAACGTATCGAAACTGTTGGATTTCTCGGCTACTAACAAATATAGAAAAATATTTACCATCTCATTTTAAAGGATGTGTATTTTGAATAATGTGGGGATTTTAATTTTTATAATATCCGTCGTTTTTTCCAATATGGGGCCATCTATACATTTTTTTATCAGAAACCACTATTTTGCATAGCCTTTCGGATATTCCTTATACGTCATTTGCAAACTTTTTTATTTTTTTCATTTTTAAATAAACCCAACAGTTTTCTTATAAATTTTAGTCGAAATTTTTATTTTTTTATTTTTGACCTAGAAATAAATATTAGGCCAATATTATTTAAAGGATTTTAAACGATACCAAATTTATAGATTTTTCGTTACAACCCATTTATGGAAATGTACCCTAAAATTGTAGCATTCAAAGACTATAAAGTTCTGCTCTTGTATTTATTTGAAAAACACCCAAAGTAATTTCGTCAAACATTTTTTTGTCAATTTTAGGGGTTCTAGTGAAGAGTATTTAAGTATTTTTTTATGAGAAAAGTGGAAAATCAATTTGAAACACGGCATGAAATTTGCTGTTAATAAAACATTTCCGATTTGTTGTTTTTTCACAAAAAAAAAAAAAACACAATCAGCGAAACTCAGTAAGATTTTATAGAGGTTTATTCAAATTTATTGTTTAAATTAGTTCGAACGTTTTTTGGAAAAAGTTGAAAATAAATTTGAAAATTTTCTTTTTTAATTTTGAAGTTATTTCAAATTCATAAATTGGGAACCACAATAACATTTTAATCAAACTATTAGCTTTTTGGTTTTAAGTATTGTTTGTTTTCATTTTTTTTAAGTGGAGAACACATTTCTTTAGGTCTAATTGAAAAATTTCACAACATGTACTATTTAAATTTATTTTTTTATAATTCGAATTTTGAATTTGTTGCCTTTTTAAAAACACAAATAGGAAATTTCAAAATAATAGTGTAATGACGTATACTTAGTTTAAATGTTTTTTGAGGAAAAATGGAAATCAAATTTAAAAAATTGAAACATTTTACAAAATTAGATATTTAAACAATATTTTCGAAAATTCGAATTTTGAGTCTTTCTAAAAATATTATGAATACGAAACCACAATAAAATTTTAAAGAAGACTATTCAAGTATTTTTAGTTCACACTGTTTTTTAAGAAGAAAGTTGAAAATAAAATAGCATAAAGGCACTCGGTACTCGGTGGTGTTAGTCGGTCTCAATTCATACGGATTATAGTTTAACATTTCAATGTTCAGATATTTTTTATTTAATTTGATTTATTATTTTTTTATTCTCGAAATATTTATTATGAAGCTTGAAAATAAAAACGAATATTCTGTAAAGATTTACCATAGCGACTGTAAATACACCATTATCATAACAACATACAAACATGTAGATTTTTTGCGAAATTACCGATCAGATTCTACTCTTTTCGGACTTCACTGTGAAAATAGTAAGCTTAGAAAACATCCTACATTGGTTACCATATCTGTATAAGAAACCTGCCAATAGTATTTGATGTCTCTAAGAAAATAAATTGAGACCTATACTTTATTATCGAGAGGCATTGTTTGTGTGTATATTTATGTATAACTGGAAAACTGCTTCTTTTATTTTGACGTAATTTTTCCAATTTAAAGTAACGTTTTTACTTCTGGGTTACGCGATTTATGTTGAGAGATTTGCGCTTATGGCTAAACCATCAAATATAAACCAAAACAGAACTAAATAATTGATCAAAAGTTATATTTTTATTATTTTCCTTTACTACCCTGTTTTTAGGCCTACTATGACACCTGTTGCCTTTGGTTAATATATTTATTTTTGGTTTGTAATGGTTTAACTTGAAAAACACTTTTATGCAATTAAAATAAAACTAAAGTTAACAAATACAGCATGATTAGAAGGCCTACACTTACTAATAATATAATTAAAACTAAGAAAATTAGTAGGAAAACCGAGTCTTACTACACAAAATGGCAAACAAAACCTAAACTATAGGCCTACATGTTTATTTAAATTTAATCTTCACGCTGCATTTTAACAAATTAAGTATTTTCTCCTAGAAAATTTGACATTAGCCGAAACACAACTTTTGTATTTTTATACAAATTTCGTAAATTTTTGGAAATATTGTAAACTTAAAAAAACATTTTTACAAATCCGCGAAACTAACGCGAGACACAAAAGTATTTGTAAATTGTCTTAAAATTTAATAAATAGACTGGTATAAATAAAAATAAATATGTACTCACATCACTGTCATCCAAATAACTATAAACTTCCAGCTTATCCAGACGAATTGTTCCTTGAAAAGGGTAAATCAAAGTTCCCTGAGGAATTCTAGTGTTGGTCCACACATTGACACTCATTTCCGGGATTTTCTTTTTCCCTAAACGTCCATCGGAGGGAGCTAGAACCAAAGAAAACTCTTGCGGAATTAGCACGCACGTTTCCATTTTTTAAGCGTTAACAATCCTCAATAAAAACAAAACAAATGACCGCCGATAGAACAAAATAGTACAGCCTATATCAGTACATACGGATCACCACATTATCACAAAGACACTATTCCTATCCGACCGTTACAGTCACTAAACACAACATCACGTGTCGGTTATGCCGCAAGGTTCTGTATCGGGTCCAATGCTGTTATCGTCTCGTACTAATGAAGACTACCGTGTGTCGAAGAACCAAGTGCAAGGTTGCTGGACACGTGGGTTCTCCCTCTCTACAGGTGTCGAGCCGGCCTGTCTTGGAGAAGGCGGAGCGCGTCTTGGCCAATACCAGAAGAGGATTCACTCTCTTTGACAACGTCTCGGCCAATAGCGAGACGGAAAGATCGATGTTTCAAAATGACTCGGAACCTGGATACATCCTTTTGCAAATAATTTGCTCGCTGTTCATTGACTGGGAAGGCTATCATTAACAGCCTAATAACACAATGGCAAGCTTGCTTCTGTTTTCTTTCGTAGTGTTTATATTACGGTTATATTGATCGGCCATTTTGTCATATACATTGGATTATAAATATATTAGAATGTTTTTGTTTTATCCGTAAGACTGTTGTGACCGTATTTGATTTACACCTATTGTATGAATTGACGACTACCGTTTCTTGAATGGAAATCTATAAAATGCTCCGACGTGCATTCTACTTACTTTTGGAATTCTGTTGGTGTAATGAAATCGCTCTCGTGAGTGTTGCTGGGTTCGAATCCATCTGGGTAAAGTTATTTTTAATAAATGATAATGTGAATATTTTAATTTTTTTCAGAAAGTTAAAAAATTTGAATAAGATAAATCTTTTCAAAAACATAACTTTAAGTTTCAATCGTTAATCACGATATGTAATCGACAAATTAACCAAGATCAAGAAGACTACAATACCAAGGTTGGTGTTACAAGTCTTGAAAGAAAAAGAGGATAAAGAAAAAGGGCATTATGTACAGCAATTCCTACGGTCACTTCATAAAATTAGTTTAGAACTTAGTTGTCCCATGTAGGCCTACTCCTTGTCAATTCTTACTTCCCGATTTGCTGCCGTTGAAAATGTACATGGATGTACTACCATCGCTTTTTTTTAATTTGTGAAGTGGGGAAAATGAAGGTTGTTACTTTTTGTAAGTTTGAGCTTCTTTAGATGCGCCTCCCAGACGCAGAGAGAATGGGTAACCTTGGAGATTAAACGAGCTGATGACGCAAGGAACGTCTCACAGTGTAATGCTTCATGACTTCAAATTTAGGGTGCGTAGATGCAGATAGAATATGGAGAATATTGGGGATTAAATAAACTGATGACGCGTGGAACGTCACGCCTTGTAACGCGTTTCGGGTAATTCCGATTCATGTACGGCAAACTCGAGTATCTTCCCCCTTCATGGCCTCTCCATTGAATATAAGTTTTCAGTTGAATAGGCCAACTTAAGGGTCGGCTCTAGCTGTCGGCCATGTTGGCTGACACTCCATAAGACCAATGTTAAATTAAAATCCAAATTTTTCCTTTATTTTTGATCGGATAATTAATTATGAACGATATGTCATTTTAAAACTATGACCAATATGCATGTAATATTTTTTATGTTGTCACTTTTAATTATAGGGAAAAACTACCAAGCCATTCGCATGAAGAATTTTGTCCCCAAGAGTTTGGAATTTAAAAAAAAACGATATTTGGACAATTGCGGGTTTTAAATGGATTTAGGATGAGCAATGTCCGCATAACCTACCGCCGCTACGCTGGAGTCGCAGGTTGCTTTCTGTTTCACTAGAGCCGACCCTTAACAAACTTCATTTCGAACAGAAAGGGTATATCAATAGGCCTACATTCATTGAGTTGTTAAAGTCTCCGTACAAAAGTCCAGGGAACTGGTGTTATGCAAAGCTCAACTGTATAGATATCGGAAACTTGAACGAGGAACTGGTATGAAGTCGACATTCCAAATTGTCATTGTGTCATAAGAGAACTAATAACAGATATGCTGGAGTAGCACTATACCATAAAAATGAAAACTTCACAAACATTGTAAGTTACGTTAAATAATGAATGTTGGCTACAATTTAATGATTCATTTTGCTTTAATAAATAATCTTGGGGAAGTATTTCTGTTGCTAAATATGAAGTGGGAATTGGATCTCAAATTAAAATAGTTGCTATTCATAGGCTACATCAAATCAATAGTGTGTACAGAAAACAGTCGAATTTATAGTATAAATGTATTACAGGAAAATTCACTGATGTCTATACCAGAGCTACCTGTTCTACTCAATTGGGGTGCACAAAATGCTGATGATTCTAAGTGGACATTTTAATTCCTCAAAATAAATATCAAAGTCTTTAACTGATTTTTAGAAACACAATTCAACTTAACTATGTCAAATAACCCGTATGACAGCTCAACAAATAAGGGATTACACTTGACTAGGTCTTCTGGAGATTGTTGGATAAATTCAAATCAAGACTGTTCGTCTCATACTTTATCACAAGCTCTTGTGTCTTAATAATATTAACATTGCAAAAATGAATTTACATAATCTAAAAGGCGTATTATTTATAGGACCTATAAAGTTTTGCTTTAATATTATTGTTTTCAACAATATTTTGTGGAATTTTAATATAATTTTTGCTAGTTTTAATAATAAATAATGTTTTTTTTCAAATTCTACAAACAAAGACTACTATTTTTGTGCGAGTTTTTAATAATAATCTAATTTGTTTATTACTTCTTGTCCAAACCTAATATTTTTTTAAATTTAATTAATTTTGTAGTCATAATTTCCATCTAAGTTTAATGTTAGCTTACTATCTACAAACATGCCCTATACAAAGTGGAGTCGTGGTTATATAAAGAAGAAAATACATTTTAAAATACCTCATTTTGAAATTACCGCAGGCCGGATCGAATTTTGCACAGAGTCCGGGTACACTCTAATCAAGGATCAACCACAAAAATATTGCGTAAAGGCGGACAAAGAGTCTGGGCCTTTTCTAATTGACAGCTGGACTCTTTCCCCCCATCCACTTGTACAAAACTAACAAAAAAGTGGCTTCTTTGGAGTTATCATTATAAAAGTATTATATTATGTTCAGAGTTTTGTTTTAATGTTAACCAGTGCGAAGCTAAATGTCCATTTCAAAATGGCTCCAAAGAGCCCACACCTTTTCTAAATGACTATCGGACTCTTGGACTCTTGGTCCCCCCTCCCCAGGTAACCTCAGGTTATGATCTTCTGAGGATCAGGGGTCGTTGTGCGCGAGCCCCGGGATCTCTGGTAGGCTACCAGGCAAAAGTAAAGATTGGTAATACGCAAAGACCAACTGCCGATATTTGTTTTAAGACGGTTGTCAGTTCAAGGAAGTCCTTACAAAGACTTTCTGGCGCCCTTAGCTATAATCCTTAGTTAATATGACATCGTGTACGCAGAAAACAAAATAAACATTCTTATAAGTTGCATCATTAAAATATAAAAATACGGTTGAAACAAACTTTCCACTTTAAACCGTTTACCCCAAAATCGTTGTGAACGGGTGGTGTGCCCCACTCACCATACATTCGAATATGAAATACGTAATCTGCGGATCAGATCCGCTGCCTAGCTGGTATTAAATAACAATATATCAGCTGGTTCTAATTAACCGCCAAATTACTACCGTATGATTTCGACGACTTTCATTTCGTGAGGTTTGAGTTCACGCCTTACATCAGAACAATCGTGAATGTAAATCAATTATACGTTCAGTAGCCCAGATGTAATAGTATCGCAGCACTCATAACTGTCTCAAACGATTTTAACACTAATCGATTCTTTAAAAATTAATATAAATAAAACTAGCTACGCGATAATTCGGGAGTTGGTTCTAGAGATAATGCGGAAAAGTGTATCTTATTTTAATTATTATTTTTACTATATTTTTAGGGTTGGTTGTCTTTCTGGTGTGGTTTTAAAATTAAAAGTAAAAACCGAAGTTTTTTCGATTTGTTCTAAAGCTTTTTTCGAAATGGAAACGAAGAAGATCTTGTAAGATCGCTCTTTTTTCTGTCTCAGTCAAATTTCTTAGTCGAGTAAAGGCATCCGGATTAAATTATCCATCGTTACAATGCACGCTGACCCACATATAACCCTATAATTATAACTCCATCAGCTTATAACTTTGGGAGAGCGAAAGGTTTTTGTACCCTAAAAATAAATACTGACTAGATTATCTTTGAGGGTATTTTGAAATGAAATTTAAACAAAAATACTGTCATCTTTTAATTGATTTGGTTTCTGTTTACAACGATATACACAAACAGTAAAGTTAAACAAAATTTAAATTGTAAACAAATATTCCGAAGCTACCCTTATAACACAAAAGTTGGCATTTGCAGTGTGTTTTTTTAAGTAGATAAATACTGTACTGTAATAAAAGGATGCACACAATCCCAAGCCGAAGACGATTGAACTCGTCACATCCCGTCGGCTTGAAAACGAGTCAACCACCGTTTGCTTTAATTCCGCCCTCCTTCCCTCTAACAACAGATATCAAAAGCTACCGAGATTCGAAACTGAATCTTCTGATCAGGATACCACTCGGCTAAGGCTTGCCTTAGAAAACTGTTAAATTAACAACGCTTAGTTACTTTACTTTTCCTCTAAGGTTAACCTTACTCTACAAAAACAGTACATCAGCACCATCTAGGAGTAGTTGTAACAACCTTACTTGGGTTTCTCTTCACGTAATTCTTTATATATTGTAGGGTACAAGCGAGAGGTACCCTAAATTTAAAGAACAATGAGATATAAAGACTGCCATATTGCAACATGAATCATATTGATGTTTTAAAACATAATACTTTGTCGATTTATTTTAAAACTCTGTCTCCCCAATACTCTCATTTTATAAACTATGCTACACTTATCTCAGAAGCTGTACAATATTTCCTAATCAAATTTCTACCACACCTTCGTGTCAGCAATTGCTAGTTCCTAACAAAAGGAGTTCTAAAAACTGACAATAAGAACTGAGTAAAAATTATTTGTACGTATTTTTTTTTGTAATATTTTTAGGTAGGCCTAATTAAAAAATCTTAATTTTTTAATTAGTTACATTTAAAAAAAATAAACAATTTGTTAGGAAGTAGCTAAAGGCCTAATCTGCAAAATACAAAAAATCATGGGTCTAACTTTTAGTATAATAAAGTATGTGTTATAGTTAGCATTTAGTGTAAATGGCTTTCGGAGTACCCTTACAGTTTATTTCTAGGTGTCCAAGTATTTTATTTCAATATATGTAGCAATCTAGATAAATAAAAATGTATATGTTCGTTTGATCAAAATCTCAAATCTCCTAAAGTTCTTCATCGATTACTTTCAAATTTTAACACAACATTACATTCAAATACAAGCATGTTTGTATATACTTTTTAAAAAACAGCATCATCTATTCAACATAAAAACAACAAAAAATACACTAAGTATTTTACGGCAATTGGAGCGCCATATTAAATAATAAATAAATATATTTATTGTTGATACAGTAATCAGCTGTTTGCTTTAATTTTTCAGTAAAAATGTAGTTTACCTTGTCAAACGATTTCTAAGGGAATTTGATATAACATGAAAGAACACATATAACTGATTGTAGAAACAACAAAAAATTTCCCGGGAAATAATATTTGTAGGAGTTATGAAAGAAATAAAACTTGAAATTGTATAGGTTAAGTTTCGACTTTTCCGCGATATTTGACGTAATTATAACAAAATAAATCACTTCACATACACCAAACATGTAAAATTAAATAAACTAAACAATATGAACCCCAAAAGTATCCACGAAGCAAGAAAATGTGAAAATAATGTAACAAACATAATTACGTAAACAAATGCATCAAACAATAGAAAGTACCGTTTAACTGCGTATTTAAAATGGAAATTAATCAACGTTGCCAAATCGAACAATAGGTTATTGTACTAATTAAGGTGTGTATAAATCAAGGTAACTAGATAGTAAAGGTTGCCTCATTTGAGAAATAATATTTCGTAGTATTATCACTTTATATAATTAGAATTAAAAAAAAACTAAAGGACTTACCTTAACTGTTTAGTCATAGTATTTTGCCGATAACAGTATGATTATAATATTTGTATAATTATAATATTTCGTCGTATTATCACTTTATATAATTAGAATTAAAAAAAAACTAGAGGACTTACCTAAACTGTTTAGTCACAGTATTTGGCCGATAACAGTATGATTATAATATTTGTATAATTATAATATTTCGTCGTATTATCACTTTATATAATTATAATTAAAAAAAAACTAGAGGACTTACCTAAACTGTTTAGTCACAGTATTTTGCCGATAACAGTATGATTATAATATTTATATAATTATAATATTTCGTCGTATTATCACACTATTTATAATTAGAATGAGTTGCCTAAACTGTTCGTTTCTACACAAAAAAGAACAAGAACAATCCGGCAACGCTGTCAGGACGGTAAGAAAAACATGTCGGCACTTTACAATGTAAATTTCCATAACGAACTTTTGATTTGAAAGTTTTTAATGTTGTAAATGTTGAATATGGTTAAATATTGGTTTCCCGGTATCAGTGAAGTGTATAAATACTATATTTATTAAGAAAAAAGTTCAGGTTTGTGTGTTTATAGTAGTTTCGTTTGACAAGGTAAAGTAAATAAATACCAATTTTTCCATTAACAGCCTATTTTAAACTCTGAAGCAATTATTTGTATTTCTAACTTTTAGGTTAGGTTTTTATTGAAGTGTAGACCAGAGCCTTGATGGTTCGTTTAACCTTTATTATAACTGATGTTATAAAATATACGAAATAATTTGATTTGGATATTTAACATTGTTTAAAATCTTAGCTTTGGGGTTATTATTAATCCTACGCCTTTATAATTAAAAAAACATAACATAATTATAATTTATATTATAATTATTTCCAACGGGGATGGCGTGCGGAGAACCAGGGGTCTCCCCTAATGTATGAATATATTTTTCTTGATACACCGTCAATAAATTGTCCGATAAGTTTCAGTAGAAAATTCACAAAAAGCCAAAATATCCACACACACTCACACCACCCATATGTACAACAAATGGCAGCACATAATAGCTTTGTAAACCGTGTCCTTTCCCACTTGATGGCCCAGATTTCTTGCAAGAGTTAAACATAATAGACAGATGATTGACAAATTGCTGGAATAACAAAGGCAAAACATCAAATGATGAACAGCGCTAAGAACTGACATCGATGTACAAATTTAAGTTCTACAATCCTAAGTAATGAACTAGAAAAACACATCATTGTTGCACACAGCAAGACCAACAATATCCAAAATATTTTGCGTAACAATCCAAAAATCCCAAATGAAAGAGAGTCAGGTGTACATAGGCCTATTATAAAATAGGTTCAGGTAGAACTTTCATGGAACGCTTTAAACAAAATTTACATAAAATCAACATGCACGACAGTAAGTTTCAAACAACATTCAAATTCGAACTTTAGAACTAACCAAATACCACTCCGCATTTGCAAAAAGGGAAGAATTATGAATGCCTTCGAGGACTTTGTGATGGCCTACTCGCTGTCGGTCACCAACTGCGGTTCCCGAGCGATGGCCCGGATGTATGTTTCCACTCTGAGCTTCCGGACGTTGTCAGGATGTTTTGTGGATTAGAAGGTTCTTCAATAAGGTGAAGAAATTGTTGTTTCAATTCAAAGTTTATTAAAGTAAAACATTCAAATTCCTCTGCAGTCCCGAACTTATAACCAAGCTAATGACGACAAAGTCTGCTCCAGACCAAGATTATTAATAGACTGATTTAGGATTGAAATCTGGCTCCGCTTTTAACTACAAACTGTGACATCAGCCAATGTTTTTGTGCAAGCCAATATTTAGCACGACCACTTTCAACTTAGATCCAGTGGTTATTATTAATCTACGATCATTGATTATTATACAGGGTGTTTACAAATTCCCTGGAAATATTTTGTGTATTTTTTCCTTAGGTCAAGACAATCAAAAAACGTCGTATAAATATGGGTCTGACATGCCTAGTTTTCTGTCTGTCCGTCTGTTTGTGTTTTTTACAAATTATTTTATAACTTGAGTACTATTTTAGATAGAAAATTCAAATTTGGCAGAAACATGTACCTTGGTAGGTCAAACAAGTGTATAAAATTTCGTTACGTCAAACAAGTGTATAAAAACTAGAGGAAGCTACACAATAAATATCATTCCAATCCGTTCGGTGTTTATTTTTAGTAACGTTGACCCCCCAAACCCCGTTAAAATTTCGAATTTTTTAAAACCCCTTTCTTATCGAGTACCTAGGGCCCTAGAGGAAGCTACATACCAAATTTAATTAAAATCCGTTCGATGGTTTTAGAGAAATCAGGATTTTGTAACTTTGCCCAAACCAAACCCCCTTAAAATTTCGAACTTTTTTAAACCCTTTCTTATCGAGCATCTATGGACCTAGAGGAAGCTACATACCAAATTTCATTCCAATCCGTTCGGTAGGTTTTAAGAAATCGTGATTTAGTAACTTTGACCCCCAAACCCCCCCCCCTAAAATTTCGAATTTTCGGAAACCCTTTCTTAGTACGCGTCTAGAGCATATAAAGAGTATTAGTGCCAAATTTCATGTTTGTAGGCCTCGTGGTTTTGGAGAAACTGTGATGAGTCAATGGTAGGCTATTTGGCTTGTATAAGTATAGATGATCTCTGAATTTCGCGCAGATAATTCAGGTGCTGTTCATATAGGTCGAGATGAAAAAAAGAAAGTAGTCGTGTGATTGCCGACAGAAGTGAAAATTGTAATAAATATAAATCCTTGGTTATATTGGTTTAACCCGAAAATGTATCGTTACTTTTCTCTAGTCCCATTCAAAATTAAAATCTAAAAAATAACATAAGCATAATTTTTTATGGCCTATAAATAATCAACACAGCTTTTACGAATTATTCCAGATAACTTATTATAATTTTAATATCTGTTGTTAAAATATTAAAGTTAAACAGCTAATTTGTATTAAAAGTTCACCTACGGATTAATTTGTAGGTTATCCGTATACCGAACCAACACACGGATTTACATTCATTAACATAGCTACCAAATTAGCCAGTTTAGACATTTAAACAAAATTAGAAAGCACTATGTCCATTTTAGAGGTATCAGCAAGTACACTAATTTAACACAACTAACAAAATTAGTAAGTGCAATGTCTCCATTTCATCGGTAGCGTGGCGTGACTAAATCCTTACAGCTATTTGATTTGACCACTGCCTAATTTATTTCGTCGATGTCCTCTTCTTTTATGATCAGCTGTTTCATTAGGTTTATATTAGTACGCGTGTAAAACAACGAAGAATCGTCGACGGAACCAAAAGCGTCCAACTTTAAGACGCGCGTAACAAGTTCGTATATTTTACCTCATCCAAGTAAACGGTGCGCCTAAAGATGTTCTCACTTCAAAAAGTTCCTATAAACAAATTTTTGGAATGACGGTCGAAATTATCGAGTAAAACAGCGTACATTATTTTGACCCGTTCAACATACAAAGCAACAAAGCGGAGGCGATTAATTTGCAAGACGCCATTGCCCTTTGTTCTATAGTTTTGAGGGGGACACGTAAACTGCCCCCATATTTTAGGTACTTTTAAAATGATGAGACTGCCCCACTCATTAAAGAGGATCAAGACGGGTCGCCTCACCAGACCAGAAATGCTGAAATTGCCCCAACATTCTACCTGACACAGGTACGGGATATTTCCCTCCGAATAGTTTCATAGCCCCTTGCTCTAGCATACCAACTGATTGGAACGCATACCAATAAATATTAGGTTAGGTTTGGTTAGGTTAGGTTTGGTTAGATTAGGTTAGGTTAGGTTGGTTTGGTTTTAGAAGACTGCAGTCACTGATAGGACGCAGGGACAAAAGATGTTTGAATTGAATTATAAGCATTTTTCGTTGATGTTCATTAGTGCTTGCTTTTAGTTTGTTAATATAGGTATCCTAAACAAATTTCTTTTTTCCCAGTCCCGGTGCGACTAGTGGCCGGGCTCTCGGGGTAATTTCAGCATTTCTAGTCTTGCGACCCTTCCCAATCCTCTTTAATGAGCGGGGCAGTTTCGTCGTTTCAAAAGTACCCAAAATGTCAGGGCAGTATCACTACGCCCGTTTTGTGAGATACACAATTCGATAGGAAATTAAACTTGTTCTTGGCGTTTTGTACACAACTTTCTGTTTCTTAGTTATTCTCGTTGAAAACTTTTAAATTGCCGCCATTTTGAAACGGATTACTGGATAAGGTTGATTATTTTTGTCAAACTAGGTCTTTACATTGATGAGTAACGTGCAAAAATTCAACTCAATCGGTTGACCAGATGTAGAGATATAAATGATTTAGTACACAATATAAAAAGACGTAAAATAAGCGTTTCCCAGCATAAGTTTATAATAAGTTGTTTTCTTTAATTTAACCTAAATAACCACCACCTTATTATCTACGCACACTACAGATTCACTGAATGCATACCTATTGCATCGTGTGATGTTGATTGTGTTGGTTTGACGATCTCTAACGCCTGAAGTGCTACTGATGATGTCAAATCCACTATAATGACAGAAACAAGTTATTAGCACCTTAAAACCCCTACGTATGGTACAAAAAATACTTTCTTCGCTATAAATGGTCAACCGTTTTACAGAACGTAAATCAAAGATAAGTTAACTTAGAATAGAATTGCCTTTAGACTTGCGAGACGAGGTTAGGACTGTCTACTCCTCTCTACCCCCCCCCCCCCATTATACATAATTAATTACATTATAATACATACATAAAAATGATAATAGTAAAACAACAAAAATAATAAGAGTAATAAAAATAATAAAATAAGATTGAATTAGAAATTAATTTAACATTGAACTGAACTACATTGAACCATTAAAAAAACAAAAACAAGAAAAAACAAACTAACAGAAACTGGGATTTAAATGAACAGTTAGCTGGACTTTACATTTT
>JAGFPH010001449.1:9676-29433 GCA_018207615.1 Philaenus spumarius
AGGTCGGGAGTAGCAAATGAGCACCGATCATGGTCTCCAGAACACGTTTTGAGGTGTCATTAAAATTCATATATATGTATATGTGTGGGTTCGCACTCTAGCGGCAGCATTTTAAATCCATTTTGGTTAAAATTTGGTACACATGTTGGTGGTCTACGTCGCTTGGACGAGTTCGTTAGCCAAAAAAATCCAACTACCGGAAGTACGTTTTTTGACCGGAAGTAACTATTTTTTGACATTTTTACTACGAAAATGAATTTTTTTAGACTTTCTTCTAAAAATATAAATGTAGGATGTTATTCTGCACATTTTGTTTTTTTACGCGACCTTATAGCTCGCTTGGTTCCCCCAAGATCGATTAAAACGTAAAATACCATAAAAGTACCCGGTTCGAAGCCAAGTGGTGCAAACTCGCGAGGCCACTAGGCGCAAACCAATTCTACTAATATATTGCGTACACACAGACAGCTGTTCAACGCCTTCGTGAGTAGACCTATTTCTCAAATTTTTGGTTGAAACCCTAAAACATAGGCCTATAAACTTAATTTTGGAAATTTGCTTAACTCACGTCAGCGGTTCAGCTGCGTGGTCGAATTATTTAATTCTGTATCCAAAAAGAAGAATAATTAATATATATATTTTTTAAATAGTACAGCAAAATGGGGCAAAATCGGAAAACACTATTTCATTGTTTTGGGCCGCCATTTTTAATCGGTTAAAGATATGAATGTGCGAATTTCACCGTTGGTATTCTCTTGAAATCCTACATCGAAATAGTGTATCGCATGACCATCTTCCCATTTAAAAAAATGAAGTTCATTCCAATTTGGCGGATCCAGGATGGTAGAAAAAAATTTCAAACTCATCAACAAGTTATTCTTTTATGGTTGTGAATAACTGCTTTCATTTCTATTTCATAAGACTTGTACATTTTGAGATATTAAGCTGTTTCCAGACTTTTCAAACATCCTGTATATAGAATATTATTCTGTACATTTTGTTGTTGTTTTTACACAGTCAAATAGCCCTTCTGGTTTTCCTGAAGTCAATTAAAACGTAAAATACCAAAACACTATCCGAGAAGTACCACTAAAAGCGAGTTTATTCGCTTACAGCGAAAGAAGCAGCCCATAATCCGAGGTTCCAAGGTCGAGGTGCAAACTCTCAAAGCTAGCAGCGCGTGAGCCTGGACTGGAGGCTGAAGTAGAAACAAATTCTATTAAATATACTTCGTACACACAATCAGCTATTAGGCACCTTCGTGAGTAGACCAATTTCCCAAATGGTTGAAATCCGATAATATATAAACTTAGGTTTGGAAATTTTGATTTAACTACTATAAATTTGGTTGAAACGAAAAAGTACAACCAATAGACAGTTCCAAAGGTCAGTACTTAATAACTAGCGTACAAAACGTCATTGCTTTTATGCAGGATGTTTTGCCTAAAGTGAACCAATAGGCTATATCTAACAGTGTTTCCATTGGCGGACTCCCCATATTTTTCGTGACAATTTTTGGAGTGTATTGAAATTTACAAGTTTTATTTATTTTTGTACAATGTGACATCCAATTTAAAAATGTTCCATCTATCCAAACCACGAGGAGAGACTGTCAAAGATGAGTTCTACCTGGCCTGGCATATTTTGGAGGATTCTTTGCAAAGTTGGATTGTGTTGAACGCCCTGCACACTTTACATTTAGACATTTTTATGAAAACAATTACAACAGTCATTCCACACACACACACACCTATTATTCTCCTGACCAAGTCTTCTAGTAGGCAGGTCTTGTTACAATGTTGTAATCAACCTTTACAGGGTGACGTTATCAATTGACAGAGGATATAGACCTGCCCGCCATCTCAAAATATGAATTCGAAGAATTACTGGGAGAAGTGGTTCCTTCAACTAAGGAACTATTTTGAAGGAGTCGGACTGTGAAAATATGTTTCTGATCAAATCTTCTGTATATGTTAGCGTTTCAATCCTTAAAAGCAAAATAGGTACATTTCAGGGGCCAAAGTTTTGTTAAGTTTATTCATATTTTAGACGCTATTGTAGAAGATATAGTTTTAAAAGGTTTTATGAAAGTATACAAAAATAATATTTCGTTCACAAGATCTGTCGAACATTTTTGCCGAATACACATCACGTATTTTTCCTCTATTTACGTCAGTATTGCAGATATTTTATTCTGAACCACTTGTGTTAGAGGCTGTACAAGAAAACCTAAGCGATTCTAAGGTTACGCGATGATCCCCACCGCCAGTGTTTAATTTCACCGGTATAACTCGTACCACTCCTGCGACTTTCACAGTACACAAACCGTATCGCTAGCCTCCCAGTTGGAATAACTAAACCGTGGCCAGCGACTGTCAGACGAGCGGCAAAGAGACAGGCGACAGAACGTCCTGCATATCTAAACAAGCGCAAGGTCACCGGCTACAGCTACCCGTTACTTTAAGGGATGCGCTGCCAGCAGTCCGGTCGACCATGACGCATGCGCACACGGGATGGGAACAGCGACAAACTATCTTCTCACAGTCAAGGTCGCGCACAACGCATCTTGTGTCTTGTACAATTAGATGCACAATAATTCATTAACAGCAGTACAACACGATACACCGCTTAGACCGTACTTGAAATATCTCTGTCACGAAATCGGGTTTCACGACGCGCATCCCGATCTGCGCATCTTAATATTAATATTACCCGCGTGTATGTTTGTGTTGTCCGTACGCCTATTTCATTTTAGTACCACTTGCAATTAAGGTTTACGTGGAAATGCTAAAGGTTCTCCGTACCTTACTCGATCGCTCGTCTGTCTGTGTGGAGTCGGTTGTCTCAAGAACGGATAAAGGTATCAATAAGAAATTCGGTAAGGTAATAAAGAATGCTAATCCTCGTATGTTTCCATACATCCTGTCAACTTGATTGAATAAAACTTGAACACAAAATCTCTAATACGTTTATTAACTCGAACGCTTTTCAACGACAAAGTCGCCGCCTTTAATGATGCACAAGCTACAACAGTCAAACTATAACTAGTTCTCGTGCATCACTGAAGATGGCGACTTTGTCGTTGAAACGCGTTCGAGTTAATAAACGTATTGGTTGTGAGATTTTGTGTTCTAATTTTATTCCATCAAGTACAGACACTCTCAAAAATCAAACTCAATATTTATTGACACCCTGTCAAGTCAAATAATGACAATGAATTTGTTACCAAATAAATCAACGATGAAATATTAGAAGCAATATGAGTTATTCAAAGCTTGGTGTCGTACATAGAGAATTAAACGTTTAACGTACAGAAGGACTGTATTACTAGGCTTAGGCCTACATCTTATCATGAAGCTGTAGTTATTATTATAGCAAAATGTGTTAAGTTCATTTTTAAAATCCTAGTCTTCATTACTAGCCCAGTCGGTATAGGTTACAACTACCAGTAATTTGCAATACGGCTGATTATTTTTTTATAAGTTCATTAAAGTATGTAGATTAACATAAAAAAAAAGTTTACCGGTCTATCGATTTCCCAAAGTCGAAAAAAAATCGATTATCATTTTTTCCCCCGATTATCCTTAATATTTCGAGCTGAGATCAAGATAGAGAAAAATAAAAAATACCACCGTGTAGGGGAGGTATTTTTCAACAAAAACGGTCATATGTATTTATTTCGTCCGAGCAATGGTTTGTCTGGAAAAATTCGATAATACAGGTATGTATTTTGCAGCAGGGGAAATCACTATAAGGGGACATCTCATTCATATATGAAGCGTTGGCTCATTCTAAATTGGCCGAATTTTAATATATCGAATTGAAACTTGACATAGGAGTTAAAATATATATTTTAAACATTTATGCTAAGTCTCCGCTTGTTAACTTGAAAATTACCCGATCTAGAGCCACTTGACTTTACAATGGGTTTATCGATTTTAGGAGTACCGGACCAACCAATTCATTTTAAATAGCTCCAGTTTAGAAAATTTTTAAAATATCAACCTGAAAGTTTTTTTACAAGTTAAATATATAGATTCAAACAAGATCAAGGAGTATAAACCTTTTTTATTATTTACTTTTCAAAGCACAAGTAACTTAAAAAAGTATAATAATTTTAGATCTTTTTAGATTTTTTATCAAAACGCTTGAGTTAATCGGCTGCAGATTAGTCAATTTTTTAAATATAGCTTTTAAAATAAGTATAGCAAAAAACAATTGTGTTTTTAACTTCTGTACCAATTTTTAAATCGATATGTTCAAAAATGTCGAAAATGGAGTCGTTGAATCCAAAGGTGTTATAGTTAAAACGAGTTAGGTAAAACAGAAGACTATTTCAAGCACCCGTTTTACAAAATAACATGAAAAAAATCGTTAATACTTACTAAGAATATTTATACTGGTGTACTCAACTTGTAAAACAAATTTGATGTTGATATTCCAAAAATTTTCGAAACTGGAATAGATTGAAATTAGTTCGTGGGTCCGGTACTCCTAAAATCGATAATCGAAATCGACTCCTAGATCGGGTCATTTTCAAGATAACAAGCTGAGACTCAGCATAAATGTTTAAAATATATATTTTAACTCCTACGTCAAGTTTCAATTCGATATATTAAAATTCGGCCAATTTAGAATGAGCCAACGCTTCATATATGAATATAAGATGTCCCCTTTATAGTGATTTCCCCTGCTGCAAAATACATACCTGTATTATCGAATTTTTCCAGACAAACCATTGCTCGGACGAAATAAATACATATGACCGTTTTTGTTGAAAAATACCTCCCCTACACGGTGGTATTTTTTATTTTTCTCTATCTTCATCCCAGCTCGAAATATTAAGGATGATCGAAAAAAAATGATAATCGATTTTTTTTTTTCGACTTTGGGAAATCGATAGACTGGTAAACTTTTTTTTATGTTAATCTGCATACTTTAATGAACTTATAAAAAAAAATCAGCCGTATTGTAAATTACTGGAACTTTTTGTCTAAATTTACTCCTGCCGACTGGCCTATACGTCTGTAACCCTATAGCTTCCGCCTTCACAAACTCAATGCTAGTAGTGTATAGCTCTGCCACTTGGAGAGCTGAGGTAAACTCAGACATATGTTTTGACCACTATCAGAAGAAGTATCAGAAGAAGATGAAGAAAACCATGACGTTAATAATAATGACGAACTAGCTCTTCGCCGTCAAGGACAACAAATTCGACGAAACTAGAGTATTATAATAAACAATTTTAATGATAATTCAGTTTACAAGTTTGTAAAATAATATTGTTTTAAAATGTCTTGTTAGCAATTACACATTTACGAAATTACAGATGAACAAGTTTTTGATATAAAATTGTGCTTGTCTAACAAATGTTTTTCGAACTCAAAAACGCATTTTGATGATTTTTTTATAAGTTGAAGTTAAGGAAGCAGGGACATCAGGTTAGGACATGTTTATGTAACAACGTAATTCCCAAACATATTTGCGTAGGTATAAAAAATAAATCTACAACTGCCATAAAAACTAAATTTAAAGCTGAAAGAATTTGGTTAAAAGAAGATATTAAATGTTTGTATAAGAAGAAAGATAACATTAGTTTGAAGTTACTTGATACACATTTGGAACTCAGTAACATGTTACAATTTATTGAACTGTTGTTTCGTGAAATAGAAAAACAAATAAAGCCGAAATTGTCAATCAGGAAATCAAACTTAAATAATAAATTATCTTACCTAACCAATCACAGAGTCCGAAGTACATATAATATCAAAACTCATGAGTTCTATCCCCGCGTAAACAATCTAACTGATATAGTATTCACTGAAACGGAATCTTTACTTTTAAATAAAGGCTTAAAATACAATATAGTAGGTAAACAAGACAATCTTCGATCTGCTCTTGTCAACATTGAGGAAGGCATCCAATGTATCCCCAGAGATAAACAAGACCTCATCAGATACGTCATTGCTAATAAAAGTGTCGATCGCTTAAATAAATCCCAGGCCAGCACCCGTAACCCCACACCTTCAAATGAACAGAAAATTGCACAGAATATTAAACTCAAATTGGATCAAAACAATGCCTAACCAAAGCTGATAAAGGGAATTCCATAGTTATACTGGATAAGAACGTATACATTAATAAAACGCTTAATTTTTTTAACTCAAATGACATAATTAAAGTTAAGAAAGACCCGACCAACAATTTTAACACTATTTTGAAGCAAGAGGTAAATAAATGCAGCCATTTCATTAACGACGAAACAAAAAGACATGTAATAATGATCAAGCCTTCCGCACCCATTTTAAGAGCCCTGCCTAAAATATATAAGGATGATATACCCATTCGACCGATAGTAAATTTCACCAACGCGCCATCATACAAAATAAGTAAATTTCTTGAACGAACCATTAAAAATAAAATAAAATTTGAACAAAACCACAGTTTAAAAAACAGTATGGATTTAATTAACAAAATTGACAAAATTGAAATATTACCCCGACACACATTGGTTTCATTTGACATCTCTAACCTCTACACTAATATCCCCATAAAAGAAACAATTGGGATACTAAAGGAAAGACTTAAAAGCAGCACCCTATCAGAAGAAGCTATTAATGAATTGGTTAACCTACTGTCAATCTGTCTTTCTCAAAATTATTTTAATTTCAACGATGAAATATTCCTACAGAATAAAGGGTTAGCTATGGGTTCACCTTTATCTGGCATAATGGCTGAAATCTTCCTTTATGAAATAGAAATTAACCATATTATGAACCCAATCAATAGATTATCCAGAAACATCGTATATTACCACCGTTACGTAGACGATATAATATGTTTGTTCGATGGCACAAGGCGGCAAATAGATTTGTTCACTAAATATTTGAATAACTTACACCCCCTATTAAAATTCACCTCTGAAATAGAATCTGATAATAGCCTTAACTACCTTGACCTTACAATATCCAGAAAAGATAACAAACACACATTCAAAATATACAGGAAACCATCTCAAACCGACCACACCATACATAACAGTTCCAATCACCCCCATTCCCACAAATTAGCCGCATACAACAGTTTCGTTTATAGAGCACTTAATATACCTATGTGCCAAAATGATCTTAAGAAGGAAATTTCAATCATAAAACAAATAGCATGTATGAACGGTTTCGACTCCGAAATAGTAGACAAACTGATATTTAAGCACAGAAAGAAGATCAACAATCGCAACAACAGATTCCAACAGACAATGAATGAAAACAATAAAAAAAATATACCTATGAGATTCAATCGCATTCTAGACCGTCCCACCAACAACATATTCAGGAAAAATGGATTTAATATCGCATACCGCACCTCCAACAATCTGGGTAACTTCCTTAACACCAACTCAAAAATAAAAAACGTAAACAAATATGACAATAGTGGTGTTTACAGGCTTGAATGTAACGACTGCGATAAAATTTACATAGGCCAAACCGGAAGATCTTTTGCGAAAAGATTTAAATAACATTTGCCTACTCATAAAAACCCCCTCTCCAGAATCAGATCTAGTTATGCCGAACATTTGATTGACACTAACCACACCTACACTGATATAAACACTAACATGACCATTATCCATAAAGAAAGGAAAGGCCGTCGTCTCTACGTATTGGAGGAATATAGCATTTACACTTCCCAGAAGGAAAACCCTAACGTACTCCTGAATTACAAATTGAGCTTTGCAGCTAACCCCATCTATCACTTAATCTCTAATCTCTAAACAAACAAATACAGCTGACCTATTACCAATTCACAAGCAATTTTTTCTTCAGTTCCCGTTCGGAAGCACAGTAACTATGCCGTGGCCACGCAAATATTTATTTCATGAAACATTTGACGAGGAGTTATCCGATAAAACTTTGTACTGTTGTGTCGTGTTATCGTGTGTGTTCAGTGTTATTGTGCATTGTTTTATTTAAGTGTTGAGTCCTACACCTGACGAAGCCGGCTGTGAACGGCGAAACAGCGCTGTAGTGTAACTACAAAAATATCAAGAATTGCTCCGACTACTGTATAAGGTAAACTATATATTGTACATGTTAGAATACGTTCTAGCATGTTGCTCAGGCCTTTTACTTGTGCATAGATTGGTTACCTCCTATGAGCGCCCTGTCCTACGAGCGCCATGTCCATCTAGCGCCCACTCTCGGGTTGACGAGGGTCAGAGAGGGGTTAACAGGTCTAGGAGCTTTCCAACGAGCGCCGCCTTTCTGTGTCACCCCCTTCGACCACCTGTACTTGTTAGTATTTACTGATCGATGAATTGACACGATCAGTAACATCGAAAAACATTCCTTAAATATGACCCATATGCTTGTATTTAAAACCTTTCTTATAGATAATCGCAACGATATATAGTTTATAATTTTACAGTAACGTTATTTCAATAGCCGTTGTCGGATTTGTAAAACTAGAACTAAAAAAATGATAAAAATATAACAAATTATTTCCAAAAATATTCTTAAACAAAATACCTCCCAAATCTTTTATTTGGTATTTTACCAGGTGCTATTTACTGAATCACTGCTTCTAGTAAGTTGTAGATACCTAAATATGAAACACCTCAATTCTGTCCTAAATTAAACGGTAATTTTTGTAAGCAGTGCCATACGTGTTATAAGCACGTGAATAAACAATTTAATATGCCAGTATTAGGTCATGTCCCTCAAAAGGGTCGCCGGAATACTACCCCCCGGAAAACTACCCCCCAAGCAGGTTCCTACGTCATTTTGACGTCAGAGATCAGTGGGGGCAGTTTTCCAGTCACGCACACTCAAGTTTCGATATAATTAGAATAAAAAAAAACTAGAGGACTAACCTAAACTGTTTAGTCACAGTATGTTGCCGATAACAGTATAATTGTAGGAACCTGCTTGGGGGGGGGGGGGGGGTTTTCGTTTTCCGGGGGGTAGTATTATGGCGACCCGCTTTTGCTATGGGGGGTAGTATTCCAGTCGCGGACACGGCTCCCATATTGGTTAGTTGGCACATTTCGTGACGTCACGTTTCACCTGGGGGGTAGTTTTCCGGCGGGTAGTATTCCGCATCCCCCCTCAAAAGCGGATTTAATATTTCTAAATATAACTTGAATAGTTTAAAGAAAATGTCAACTTTAATACCTCTTAAATATTATATTAGTGGAAGAAAAGTGCGAAAAGGTTCATTGTTAGCGCCAGCCAGGATTGCGTGCCCACTTATAATCAAAGACACCTCTAAATCAAGGTGGGCCTGTTACGAATCATCGCACATGGTATACGCATGCTTATATTACGTTTAATTTAGGGTTTTATAACATTTGTAGCTGATTTGAGGGGATTCATATTTAGGTCAGAAGTAAATAATACAAGAAGTACAGGTGGTCGAAGGGAGTGACATAGAAATACGGCGCTCGTTGGAAAGCTCCTAGACCTGTCAACCCCTCTCTGACCCTCGTCAACCCAAGAGTGGGCGCTAGATGGACATGGCGCTCGTTGGACAGGGCACTCGTAGGAGGACACCGCATAGATTATATCCTCGCAAGTATAAGGTAATCATTATGAATACGGAAAAAAGGAAATGCTTATACTTCTAAGTTTTACTTTAAATCATAACCTTATGTTTGGGAGGATATCCTTCGTTTTTATGAATACGACAAAATTGTTTCAGCGCTTATCTACAAAAACACTTCACTGTTTACTGTAGTAGATGGAATCACCGGTTGCTTTATCTTTTACTGGAGCAAGATTATTTAATCAAAGCCTCAGTCAACAGGGTACTTTAGCAGATTAAAGTGTTTAGTACCAGCACCACAATACTCGTCGACATTAAAACAATTACTTTCGCTTCGCCTCGTTTAACACGTTCACTGCTACGCAAATTTCGTACTTCCTATGCTAGGAGCTGACCTTTTATTTTTTACATTTATAGATTAAATGAGTTGAAATTAATGTATCAATAGCACGTAGGCTTAAAATTGGCGTGCGAAGCACGCAATGCTGTACGTATTGAAAATCCTCCCAATAAGGGGCTTTGTGTGCGAAGCACGCAATACACTGTGTATTGAAAATACTAAAAATACGGGGATTGGCATGCGAAGCACGCAATGCCCTGTGTATTGCAAATACTCCCAATATGGGGGTTGGCGTGTGAAGCACGCAATACACTCTGTATTGAAAATATTCAAAGTACGGGGGTTGGCGTGCGAAGCACGCAATATACTGTGTATTGAAAATACTCCCAATATCGTGTTGGCGTGCGAAGCACGCAATGCTCTATGTATTGAAAATTCGAACAATACGGAGGTTGGCGTGCGAAGTACGCAATGCACTGTATATTGAAAATACTCGCAATACAGGGGTTGGCGTGCAAAGCACGCATTGTACTGTGTATTGAAAATACTCCCAATATGCGGGTTGGCGTGCGAAACACGCAATGCACTATGTATTGAAAATATACAAAGCACGGGGGTTGGCGTGCGAAGCACGCAATGTACTATGTATTTAAAATACTCCCATTAGGGTGTTGGCGTGCGAAGCACGCAATGCACTATGTATTGAAAATATTCAAAGTACGGGGGTTGGCGTGCGAAGCACGCAATGTACTGTGTATTGAAAATACTCCCAATAGGGTGTTGGCGTGCGAAGCACGCAATTCTCTATGTATTGAAAATACTCCCAATACGGGGGTTGGCGTGCAATGCACTGTGCGTCGGCCGCTTCTCATAGTGTTCAGTGTCAAGCTCACATGTGCGTCCTTAGCAGTGAACGTGTTAACTCTATTAGAATTGCCGGCAAGGGTATTAGGCGATCTACACCCAGAATGGACAGTCTTGTTCGTTAAATTTCCCACTGTCTCTGCTCTCTGCAAGACTGTGTCGTCTTCATACACCGGCAAGTCAACCAGCCTCACACCTTGCTTGCCTGCAATCATAACTTAGAACGTGGGCCGCGCCAAAAGAATAAACGTTTTTACCCAACGAGAGTGAGCTACTCCCACATACTTTATTACATTTCACGGGTGCCTGTTCAGTAATAACCAAATTTAATGGACCCAGACACAACGGTAACTGCGTCTATCATTGATTAGGATACAATAGGTTACTCTTTCCCTTGGTGTACCGTAAGCAGAAAGACGTGGAATAGCTTTCATTGTTCATCATGGGCTGCAGGATCTACCTACGCAGGATCAATACGTAGGCATCCTGCTGCGACCAAGTATATCGTACCAATAATGCTTTTAAAGTTGAGGTATTTTTTATCTTATTCTTTTGTTATTCTTCAATGCCAGTTTTACAATAAGAGCAACTTAACCACGACAAAACATAAAGGGATCAGTTTTCCAACAGAATGGTTTTTACTAAACTTGTACAGCCAATGTAACTCACCATTCTAATATTTTCCATTTGTGTTGGTACTTAAGGCCACTGCTGTAAGTTCTACTTAAAAAAAACTAAAGTTATGTAATTACTACGTGCTCTCCCATGCTCGCTTCGCTCGGCAACCCTCGGTGACATATGTTGTTATCAATGCAAACATATATTGTATATTGTGTTATTTTTACGGAAATGATGATTAATTAGGACAGAAGCAATTGAATATAAGTTGGGTGGTGGGGGTAGTCGTGAACTGTACAAAATGCAAGACAGAGGTCGAAATGTACACGCAATATCCCCAATATTTGTCCACAAAATCCTAAATTTAGTTCATAATTTTTACATTTTTTCAATTTTTCAATAGGACAGAGGCACTTGGATCTAAGTAGCCGTGACCTGCACATAATGTAGTCATAGATTGAAATAGACAACGCAATAACCCCAATATTTGTCCACAAAATCCCTAATTTTGTCCATAATGTCTACATTTAAAAAAAATTTCAACAGGAAATTTAAATATTTTCGGAATAAAAAGTGGCCTAAAATATTCTCTGAAAACTCCTCTACATGTTAATGAAAGTTTCGTCAAAATCTGTAGAGGCATTCCGGAGATTAGTCCGGACAAACATACAATCAGACTGACAAAAAATGTATAAATGTATGCTTAGATTTTGGTAATGTGTGAATAACCATATCGTGAACTTAGAAAAAAGCTTAATATTTTGAAATCTCATACAGACACTTTATTTATATGTATAGATTATATTTAATTACCTTATTTTCTCCAACCAAACATTCCTTATTATTAACACAGACAACCGGTTTCGGTTAACCTATTTGACTCCTGATACTTTGTATTTGTCTATATTTTGCCTCGGTTTGGAGTGTAGTAAGTTTTATAATTCTTTTCAATTCGTTTCTTAACCTGTGTACCAACTACGTTTTAAATTAAAGTTGGTCAATTTTGATACTTTTATTGAGTGTTTTAATATTTGTAATATGCGTTGTAAGATTTTAAATGTTGTGTACTGTTTGTCGTTTTTATGTTACGATAAGTAAATAACTTTCATGCTTCGAATATGCGAAAGAACTTCAAACACCTGATGATGGTGACTTAGGTTCATAGAAACCGGTTGTCTGTGTTAATAATAATGAATGTTTGGACAGAGAAAATAATGCAATTAATTGTAATAATTAATGTTATTTTTTCTGTAACATGTTAATCACATTGTGAATAACACTGCCAACAACATATAAATATTTCAATCACTCTGGGAGTGGTCCAGGTCAAAGAACGTTAAAAACACAATGTTATTAGCTTGTTTTGTACAGGTTTTGAAGTTTTTAACATTGCTAATAACATTTTAGTTGAAGGAGGGGATATTCTCTCAGTGATGGGAATCGGTTAGTTTTCAATCGATATTTGATCGAAATAGTGCAGCTGTGTAGTACTTTGTTTAATTTTCCACAGTCTCTAAATGTTTTGTCAAGTTAAGAATGAAGTGGTCAAAGGAGAAAACTGTGAAACTGATCTAAGAATACCGCAAGAATGAATGTTTGTGGAATATTTAAGAATACAAAGACAAGCACTAAAAATGACGCTTGGCTGCATATTTCATGTATTTTCGAATGCGAGTGGACGGAAGTCGAAAATAATTAGAACAATTATCAGAACAGTTCACATCAAACATTTACCAAAATTAAATTCGAAACTGATAATTAATGGACATTTTTTGAAGTTATACTTCTTTGCGCCCGTTGTAATCGGGATGGGGTGTCGGTCGAGAAACCGCGTCACGCGTTAGGAGTAAAATCCGGAAAGTGCCTTTTTATGCCTTTCTTCGTATATTCGTATACTTTCCTATACTTCAAAACGTCGGATTCATTTGAAACTTAGCACACTTATCAAGGACCTATGGCAATGCAATATTAACTTTGTTGGGTGTAGTAAGTGAGCACTGATCATGGTCGCCAGAACACGACGTGATTTTCACCCCCTTCAAAAAGTCTGATTGATTTGAAACTTTGCACACTTATCAAGGACCGATGACAATGCAATATTAATTTTGTTGGGTGTAGTAAGTGAGCACTGATCATGGTCCACAGAACACGACGTGATTTTCACCCCCTTCAAAAAGTCGGATTGATTTGAAACTTTGCACACTTATCAAGGACCGATGACAATGCAATATTAATTTTGTTGGGTGTAGTAAGTGAGCACTGATCACGGTCCCCAGACTAACTGTGATCAACCAAACAGATACAACGATAGTATTCATAAGCGTATTTAAAAAATAAGGAAAAAATGGGATATTAATTTTAAAATATGCCTTCAGTGTTGCTAATTTTTTATGCTTATCACATAGGCTGTTTGGTAAAACACGATATTTATGTCGGTTTTTGGAATCACCAAAACAAATTTCGATTATTTTAGTCAAAGGGATGAAATGGGACAACCACTGTTAAAAATAAATAACAATTCGTATTTTTGCTATCTAGATAGTGACCCGAAAGTGAGCGCATTGCTCTTACATTATATGTAGTATTAAGGAAAAACAATTGCATTGGAATATTTTTGTCTAAGAGGAAGATATCTTTGACAGTTAATAATTTATGTAAAATGTTGGCCTACTCGTAGATGAGAAAACCATCACAAAACGTATTTTTGTATCTTCACGTTAGTTCGGGAATTATTAAAACACAGAGGTGGAAATGTGATTTTTAACGCACAGCTGATCATGTTTGTAGGCCTAATTGGGAAACAAATTGATTTGGATGAAACTCACTAAATGGACCATGGCACTTGAAACTTGGTGTGAAATCGTTTTTTTTTTTAATTGCGTGTAATGATGCTCAATATTCATCTGATTTTGCTTTATTTATTTACTCAGATCTACGAGCGAACCCGCGAGTACTTGCCAGTACCATATAAATCTTATCTATATATTATATAAAAACGAAATACCACTCACTCACTCACCCACTCATCACGATTTCTCAAAAACTACCGAACGGATCGAAATTAAATTTGGTATGTAGCTTCCTCTAAGGCCATAGGTGCTCACTAAGAAAGGGTTTGAAAAAATTCGAAATTTTAGGAGGGGTTTGGGGGGATCAGTTATTAAAAAACGATTTCGTCAAAACTACCGAACGGATTGGAATGAAATTTTGTATGTAGCTTCCTCTAGGGCCATAGGTTCTTACTAAGAAAGGGTTTTAAAAAATTTGAAATTTTAGGGGGGTTTGGGGGGTAAAAATTACTAAATCACGATTTCTCTAAAATTACCGAACAGATTCGAATGAAATTTAATATGTAGCTTACTCTAGGGCCATAAGTGTTCACTAAAAAAGGGTATGCAAAAATTCGAAATTTTAGGAGGGGTTTGGGGATCAAAGTTACTAAAATCATAATTTCAGATCTTTTATTATTATGACAATAGTGCTTTTATTATTTAAGATCTATATATATAAAAGCCAAATACCACTGACTGACTGAACACTTAAAAAGAATACAATTACGTTAAAAAGACTGAAAATACCTACCACCACGGGCAACGCCGTACGGGTCAGCTAGTTGAATTATATTGACCATAGTTAAAGCAGACATATCCATTTTATGTTTTACCGCATGATTGTGGTTAACAACTACCCTATATAATACTTCCCTCCGTGTATAAACAACTATAAACTACAATTACCGCATGGAACTACAAATTCCGTGTAGCTAAAGTTGGGACAGCCGAAACTAAAAATATTTACACCGTCCGTTGCGCATGCGCAGTGCAAGAAATTTAATTGCGCAACCGCACGAAGTCTCGCCGTGCGAACTCTCCCTAATATTGATGTTGGAAAGTTAAAATGTTTTAAAACAACGAAACGGTTAAACAAATCACTTGGCTTCAAGTAGGTGGAATCGCTTCTATTAAACCCAGCTCGAGAGCAGACCTTGGACACTCCTCTTTATGAAAAAAAAACTATTTAAAAAAATGTAATAAATATGGTCGCAAAGAAGGGATCAGTTCTGGGAACTCGTGTAATTACGAGGGTGTCAGTATGAATGAAGTCGTTTGTTTTACTGATCCCTCTACAGGCAGTACAACCCTGCGGTTATTACATACAACAGAGCGATGGTTCTGTACAGGACAAGTGCCACCAGGCGACCGTACACTGAACCGCGACGTGAGTTGTGCGAAATTCCAAAAATTAAGTTTATACGTTTCAGGGTTTCAACCAACTGTTTGGAAAATGTATCTAATTACGAAGACGCTATTGTGTACGAAATATATTAGTAGAATTTGTTTGCACCCATGCTTCCAACCGGGGCTCACGCGTTCCTTCGTTCCACTCGCAACGGAAAAATTCGCTTCCGTCAAGGACTAGGTTTAAGGACTGCTTCGCTTCGCTCGCAGCGTACAAACTCGGCCGTCGGCCTCGGATCAGCAGATTCCCCCCACGTGAATTTATACCAGGTACTTTTATGGTATTTTACGTTTTGATCGATTTTGGGGGAACCGAACGAGCTATAAGGTCGTGTAAAAAGCATATTGTGCAGAATAATGTCCTTCACTTATTTTTTGTAATAAAACCCCAAAACGGCCATTCTGGTACGAAAAATCTCAGAAAACAGTTCCTTCCTGTCAACGTGCTTACGATTGTTGGATTTTGTGGCTAACGAACTCGTCCGAGCGACTTGGACCAAATTCGACAAAATTCCTTTTAGCAGTTACAAAGTAATTTTTTTCATTAAATAAAAAATAAAAAAAATCGTTAGCATAGCGACTTAAAGATACATATTAGAAGTAAAAATCAGTTTTCAAACCAATTTTTACTCAAACGGTAAGCGAGTCAACAGTAAAATGAATTTTCATAATTTTGAAGCGCTACGTGGCGGCAGTATTTGGAACTACTGCCGGGGTGTTTAGCCTTAAGGCTCGGCTCTCCACATTCAAAACTACGATATTGGGTACCAATTTCAATGTTAAATAACCAAAACATACCTTCACTATTAAGCATATTTTTGTGCTGTTTTTGTTAAAAAACGAAAGCTGTATTTTTTTTCTTAAAGTAAAATAGATTGTGGGTGTTGATTGCTAACGATTTTTGCAATATCTCTTTTTGCAACTGAGTAAAAAATGTATAAAGTTTACTGTTTTTTACTATTTATATCATACGTTTATGAAAACAATAAAACGGTTTCTGAAAATGTATTCGGCAATCAACATCCGCATATGACAGTACTTCAAAATGAAACCAAATTTTTAAATTTATTCCACGAATTAACGGAAAAAATGACTTATTCTGTAGCATTGCTCTTATGAGAATAAGATTCAATATGGCGGGCAGGCAAGCGCCCCCTTAAGGGTCTTCTACACCTTGCGTAAAACAGCAAAAATATGCACTTCGTACTACCGTGTTTCGGACGCCGTTTTTCCACCTAAAAAGTTGTGAAACATCCTAAATTGTTCTTAAAGGCTTTGTGCTTTTGTCTTATATCTCATAATTGAAAGATATCGACGGCAACTCATTTTAATCAACAGTTTAACTGAATAAAAATCGATTACTTTTAACGCATTTTTTGGGAGTTTTAAGCAATAATTTCCATATTTTAAGCTAACACGTAAAAAATATAAAGCCTTCTTTATAACTTAACGTAGTTTCCCAGATTATTAATTTATAAATAGAATCCGAAACACGTTATTACGAATGCATGTTTCAACGATTTTGCGGCTTTAGTCGGACCTTTCGTATCGAAATCATACGGTACACTCGGGAGTTTTCTTCAATGTAAAGAAGAACCTTAAATGCGGCCGTTAGAGTGCGAACACATACATAGGCTATATCAAATTTAATGCCACCCCAAAACGTGTTCTGGGGGCCATAATCGGTGCTCATTTACAGGTCTCACCACAAGGGCCATTGCATAGCTCATCTTTTCCAAGGAAATTCGCTAGTAAATTATACATTGGTATTGGGAACAAGTGTCATATTGGATTAGCACAACATAATCTGTATGAAATGTTTTTGCTACATAATAACCAACCGGATTTAAACTCGTACTAGTGTTTTTTTTTTTTATTCCTGTGTTATAGCCACCGGACCACATGTTTATAGTTAAATAAATATTTGTACCTGTGTACCCGTCTGTGGTCTGTAGATCACCCGTTAAAGGCTACTGCGGTTTCAAAAAACTAAGTTTTCATCATCAGGCTCAACGCAATATGTCGGATTATTCCATTAAAAGTCGTTACGATTCGCCCGGTGCTTGCATCGCACACATTTTCTCGGGATAATCAGTTTTCGAACGTAACTTTAGTGTTGTACTTGTGATGTGTTGTGTGTTTTTTTACGTTTTATATGTTATGACGACTTCTAATGGAATAATCCGACATATTGTGTTGAGCCTGATGATGAAAACTTAGTTTTTTGAAACCGCGGTAGCCTTAAGGGGTGATCTACAGACCACAGACGGGTACACAGGTACAAATATTTATTTAACTCATACTAGTGGCTTGTACGGGCAATAGCCCCTATATATAGGCTATATTTCTAGGAGCAATACCTCTTCGTGATGGCCTACCTTTGCGAGGTGGTCTTCCAGAGTTATTCATTACAGTAAAAAAGTACAGTTGAAATAATTTTATAATGTGTTTAATCACATTGCCTAAGCTATTATTTTAATTCTCACTTTGAAACAAAAACACAGCTACAACAACAAAACACATCACAAAACTGCACATTCAGGTGTTGTTATGATAGCTGAATTTTCCAATGTATATACAATCACCTGTTTTTAACACTAAAATCACTTGATTTACACCTATATATTCCCACGCTACTTAAGGCTCGGCTCTCCACATTCAAAACTACGATATTGGGTACCAATTTCAATGTTAAATAACCAAAACATACCTTCACTATTAAGCATATTTTGGTGCTGTTTTTGTTAAAAAACGAAAGCTGTATTTTTTTCTTAAAGTAAAATAGATTGTGGGGGTTGATTGCTAAGGATTTTTGCAATATCTCTTTTTGCAACTGAGTAAAAAATTTATAAAGTTTACTTTTTTTATTACTATTTATATCATACGTTTATAAAAACAATAAAACGGTTTCTGAAAATGTATTCGGCAGCATCCGCATATGCCAGTACTTCAAAATGAAACCAAATTTTTAAATTTATTCCACGAATTAACGGAAAAAAATTACTTATTCTGTAGCATTGCTCTTATGGGAATAAGATTCAATTGGCGGGCAGGAAAGCGCCCCCTTAAATGGGAATTATTATATACAATCGCCTGTTTTTATTACTTTCTCCCCCCTATACGTAGTATATGGAGATAGTATTGTTTTCGTTCAAATTTTCGAATTTGATTTTTTAGTGGAATTATCTGTTTTGGTAGACTGAACTCCAAAAAATTATTTAGTAGACATATATGCGTTGGTGCTCCCTGAACCCAAATATAATTTTAGTGCATTTTTTTGTTTTAGTGCTCCCTGAACCCCAAAAAGTGTTTTTTTTTTGTGATGTCTGTCCGTGTGTCCGTGTGTCTGTAAGGATGTTCTCTGTGCTGGAGACCATACCAACGGTCTGATTTTGATGAAATTTGGTATGTAGGTGTAGTTCTGGAATATCTCCAGGCGTTTTTTTAATTTTTTCAAATTTTCGATTTTTAAAGGGTTTTACCCCCCAAAAATTGCCAAAAACGAGAAAAATATAAATTTCTCAAAAACGGCTCTAACGATTTTGATAAAATTTGGCTCATTTGTAGCCCTTAATGTACCCTACCATATGCAAAAAACCCCATCTTTCTAAAAATTCTCGTTTAGGTAATAATAATAATAATAACTGATTTTTGGGGGTTTTGGCCAATAGGGGGTTGTTTTGCATAATTCTCAAAAACTATGGAACGGATCGGAACGAAATTTGGTATGTAGCTTCCTCTAGGGCCATAGGTGCTCACTAATAAAGGGTTTGAATTTTTAGGGGGTTTTGGGGGGATCAAATTTATTAAAAAACGACTTCTTCAAAACTACCGAATCGATTGGAATGAAATTTGTTATGTAGGTGCTGATATGAAAGGGTTTAAAAAAAAAAATCTAAATTTTAGGGGGGGTTTGAGGGGTCAAAGTTACTAAATCACAATTTCCCTAAAACTACTGAACGGATTGGAATAAAATTTGGTATGTGGCTTCCTCTAGGGCCGAAGGTGCTGATAGGAAAGGGTTTCAAAAATTAAAAATTCTAGGGGGGCTTGGGGGGGTTCAAAGTTACTAAATCACGATTTCTTTAAACTACTGAACGGATTTTAATGAAATTTGGTATGTAGCTTTCTCTAGGGCCGTAGGTGCTGATAAGAAA
>JAGFPH010001449.1:31100-53767 GCA_018207615.1 Philaenus spumarius
CAGATCTCGACGTTTTGAGGTCCTAGAAATCTTCCCTGACCACTCCCAAAAGGGTGTCACCCTGTCTGTATGTATGTGTGTATGTGTATGTAAGTATGTGACCCGCTTATAACTTTTGAACGGCTTAACCGATTGGATCCTACCAAACAGTGTTCTAAAGAGTTCCATCAAACTTAGATTTCCTGAAAATTTCAACTAATTCGGACCGGTAGGTTCTGAGAAATTTCGAAAAAACTAAGAAATAAAAAAATTTCAAATCAGGTTTTTTAGTAATAACTTTTAAACGGCTTTACCGATCAATTCCAAAATCTAATCCAGTCCGGTCAAAATCGGTTAATTCGTTCGTGAGATATCGTGAACGAAAGAAAATAAAAAAAAGTGTTTTTTCTCAATTTCTCCGAAATTTTTCATCAGAAAAATTTTTGTTGTCGATTCTTTCAATGGACTTAAAAAACTGCATCGATTGCCGCAAATCGCATAAAAATCGGTTGATTCATTCAAAAGTTATGGCAGTTCAAAATTTCCAAAAATAGTGTTTGTTGTAATTAAACTTAGCGGGAAGTTACATAAATGGCCTTTAGGGTCAACCGTTTTCCAAATTTTTTTAATAAAATTTTCTTTTTTTTAAAAAAACAAACCGCACTACCCAAATCGGCCCAGTAGATCTTCAGAAATATAGGTCTTCATAGTATAGGTTTATATACTAAAACCAAAATAACAAGTAAAAGTGCCAATATAAATATGATGATTAAATGAAGATGACATCTAATTATTGTGTTAATAGCGATAACATTTCCTTCCATTTAAAACAAATGGCACGAGCATTGGGTTGATGGTTCAACAAAAATAAGTATCAATAATGTTGCAACATAAAGCCAAAAATCACAAAAAGAGTTCTTATAAATATAACAATGAAATAATAAATGGCATTTAATATTTGTTTATATTAATGATAACATTTCCTTCCATTTTAAACAGACCGCATGAAAATCAGACCGGTAGCTCTCCAGAAATAGGTACCACTAGGGTCACCAAAAGTTTAAGGCTATGCTTAATTATTATAAAATAATATCAGTTTTTAGTTGCCTGATGATGTTTGGCTGCGATGTTGGACTGCGCTGAGTTTATACCCCGACCATGCGGCCTCGGATTGCGGACTGCGCTGAGTTTGTACCCCGACCTTGCGGCCTCGGATTGCGGACTGCGCTGAGTTTATACCCCGACCATGCGGCCTCGGATTGCGGACTGCTTCGCTTCGCTCTACGTGGATTTGAACCGGATACTTTTATGGTCATTTAGGTTTTGATCGGTTTTTGAGGGAATCAGACGGGTTTTAAGGTCGTGTAAAAAATAAGATGTGCTAATTGTAAATTCCATGTACATATTTGTTTAGGAAAAACCCCAAAAAAGTTTCATTCTAGTGCGAAAAACATTCCGGCCAAAAAACAAGCTTTCCGTTGTTGGATGTTTTTGGACTAACGAACTCGTTCGAGAGGCTTAGAAAACCAACGTGTGTACACAATTTGGACGAAATCGTACGTAAAAATGCGGCCGTTAGAACACACATACATATATAACATTTTTAATGACACTTCGAAACGTGTTCTGGGGGCCATGCTCGGTGCTCGTTGACCATTCCCGACCTTACGTCTCGCCATAAGATTCAACGCCATTGCTTCGCTACGTTTACCCTTTACGGCGGGTTTCCACGATTTACATGGATATTGTCGAAAATCTTTACCCACCCTAGAACCAAACACTAAAGAAGCACATAAGCTTTAACGCTGAGTTCGTAGATGGTTTCTTTTAGAATAAATATAGTTTCTTACTTCTCGCTGTTTTGCATGGAATTAAAGGGAGTACACTTTACTTGGGGAGCAACATCGATCTTATCTATCGCTACAATAATTTAAAATTTTTACCCACTTTACCAACATTTGATGTATTAAACTACTAAAAACTTACGTAGGAAATGAGACGTCTTGAAATTCGGTTTGCACTCAGTATTCATGTCGATACACTTATCTGAAAAACAAGTTAGTAAACATGTATAAGCAATTATAAGTATATGCGTGTGTGTACTTATACATGCAAGACAGGATGTCTCAAAAGGATAGGTTCAATATTGGGCATTTTGAAAATGGCTTAATTTTACTTAGTGGCATTTGCTTTAAAAGCAAAACTCCGACAATCCACACTAGAACCTGCTGAGATGCTACAGAGCGTTATGAACGGCTACTACACCCGCCTAGCTCACTGCCAAACTGCAGAAGGAAAACAGTTTGAGCATTTATTATAAATAAACGGTACCAGGAACTGGCACATACTTTCTCACACACATATTTAAATTATTAAACAGATTCACTGTGACTTCATAATTGTAGGAGGGGTAGGAGAGGTGATTTATTAAAGTAGGAGATTAACTAATAAATATTATTATTATTATCTAGAGAGAAAACTATTCAATCAATTTCGAACAAATTTGCACCAAACGCGTCAATTAGGCCTGTATAGATGCACGTAAAAAGGTTTTGAAAATTTTTGAAAAACAACCCCCTTTATGGCCAAAAAACCCCAAAATAAGTTGTTATTATTATTATTATTAGCTAAACGAGAATTTTTAGAAGATGCTGTTTTTTGCATATGGTAGGGCACATTAAAGGCTACAAATAAGCCAAATTTTATCAAACTCGTTAGAGCCGTTTTTTTAAAAAAATAATAACTGATTTTTTGGGGGGTTTTTTGTCCAAAATGGGGTTGTTTTTCAAAAATTGTCAAAACCCTTTTTCGTGCATCTACACAGGCCTACTTAACATGTCTGGTGCAAATTTGGTTGAAATCGATCGAATAGTTTTCTCTCAAGCTTTGTATACATACAGACATACATACAGACAGACATACAGACAGACATTTTGTAAAAACCAGTTTTTTTTGGACTGAGGGGGTCCCAAATCGGATATGTCCACAAAAATCTCAACATCGATTTTTTTTGCGATCACTATACTTTCTTTATACTATGGTATAGTGAGAAAGTAAAAAAGAAAAGCTGTTATCGCATATATTATTTCTCAAGACTATGTTTTTGTCGGTACGCCATAACTTCCTTAATACATCATCAAATTACATGAATGAGGCATCATTTTAAAGCTTTCCTTAACCACTACACAGGAAAAATAGACAAACAGCTTAAAATTCATGTTTTAATAACAAAAATTGATTTAAAAAACTTTTATATTATACTCTGTATGTTCCTAATGAAACTAACATCTACTAACCATCTGTTTAACTAGCATGACAGCTGTTAGTTAGATTGTTTACACTGTAAGATTGTATAGGGAAACTGTTATTTATAAACCAATGTAAATAAATAAACTTAATTAACTGAATTAAATCAACGTGTTAAATCAGGTAAATGTAGGCCTACTCCGAACTTGCGAAATATTCGCACGGGTCAGCTAGTGAATGTTTATTGGTAATTTTTATTTTTTAACGTCTAGTAAACATTTATTAATTTGAAATACAAAATTGTTCCTCATCCTCCTCGTAGACCGTTCCCACTGGAAGTGATAAGTCACTCACTATCCACAAAAACTGTTCCTACTGCTAGTGTGGATTGTCGTAGTTTTGCTTTTAAAGCGAATGCCAATAAGTAAAATTAACTCATTTTCAAAATGCCCAATAATGTTACTTTAAACTACCGTCATTTTGTGTACGGTGAACCTTTTGATGTCCGATTTGCGGCATTGTGAGATAGACCTTTAATTTGATGTTCAATTCGACCTATGCTAATATTTAAGATTTTCCTCCGACTCCCTGCGGGACATCCTCCTAAAGTGATACAAAATTTATAATTACTTCTAAAATTAGTTTGTTTTCTAGAGAAATGATGTAAAAAGTTTTTTTGCGTAATCTGCATTGGTTACACAAATATAACAGCGTTCATATACTTTTGAGACAGCTTACTTATTGAAGGTCTTCCACACACAGTACATTGTCAACATAGCTTATCTGAGGCATTTAATTGATATAAACACCCTATAATATTATAACCATAATAATAGTAATAATTCGACCACGTAGCTGAACCTCTGTCGTGAGTTGAGCAAATTTCCAAAATTAAGATTATAGGCCAATTATGTTTTAGGGTTTCAACCAACAATATGGGAAATAGGTCTATTCACGACGGTGCTGAACAGCTGCAATATGGTTCGCACGCCATTCCGCATATTGGGAGATTCTTCAATACAGAAAGCATTGCGTTCTTCGCACGCCATTCCGCATATTGGGATTATCTTCAATACACAATGCATTGCATGCTTCGCACGCCAACCCCACGGTAGAATCCACCACATGGCTTTCAACCGGGTACTTCTATGGTATTTTACGTTTTGATCGATTTTGGTGGAACCAAGCGAGCTAAAAGGTCGCGTAAAAAACAAAATGTGCAGAGAAAACTCAAAAACAAATTCATTCTCGTAGGAAAAATCTCAAAAAAATAGTTACTTTCTGTCAAAAAACGTGCTTCCAATTGTTGGATATTTTTGGCTAAAGAACTCGTCCGAGCGACGTACACAAACAACATGTGTACCAAATTTGAACCAAATCAGACTTAAAATGCGGCCGCTAGAGTGCGAACACATATATACTTTGCGACGACAGACGCGTGCTAACGTTGCGAGCCCAAATTTTGCGACGATAGAGAGCGCAAACTTTGCACAATTTGTCTGTCTGTAGGATTTTCCTACTTTGTCACAAAATAAAGAGATTATACCACCTACTGGAAGTATAAGGCAAATTAATTTTGATAGCCTAGGTGATATAACTCTGGTTAGGATAACTATGCCTATAGTCACCTTAATGAAAAATATTTTATTAAATTTCTTCCAGTTATTGAAGTTGCTATTAACTTTAAATATGCTCAGCTCAGTAATTAGTTTTAATTTTATTCGACGATCTCTGAGGAGTGAGAACAGTGGAACTGACCTTAGAATAATTAAATTATTTGTGCTATGTGAACCTTCGATATTGATCATACACTGAAAACAACTTATCATATAGGATACTTAGAAAATAGGAATTTCTTGAACAAGGTAAATTATTTATATTATTTTAAATCAAAAGAGAATTTATTCAACAAAAAAACTCAAAATTCTTTGTGGTTCTTTCCACTACAAAAATAAAAATTTTTAAACAAAATTTACTATTTACGTCACTTTATTACCTCTTTTAGGTAGAACCAATTATTATTTATTCATACTTAATTATTCCTTCTGTTAATATTTATTATTTAATTATGAAAATGATTTTAAATATTTAATTTACAAGATTGATAATTTTATATTTTGAAAAACCTAATTTAACTATCTCAACCCAGTATCAATAATTATTTAAATTTAACTCAGGCAATATTTTAATAGGGAACATCGTAACTTTTTTGACAGACCTTTTATTACTGCGACCCTTGACTCTGAACTGCTTTCCCAGGAATGTTGATGGAAATACAGCCTCCCTGAAGTCCTGTTATCGTTGGTGTAGTTGAACGTCTCCCGTGGTTTCCGATTCTGCCTGGTTGAATTTCTCCTGGTTTGAATTTCCCTGAAGTCTTCTAGCGCCTTCCCTGATTTGGTTTTCGCTTTTTTATTCCAGTAATTCCTCAAAGTCCATTGGGTGTTCCAGTTATCGCCATTACATCCGTCCTGTGATTGTCGTAGACTACGTCATTTACAATGGTTTAGACGCACCTGCTATATTAACCAATTATAGCCTATTTCACTTAAAATTGTTCGACTGTTTTTTCACTGTCTGTAATGATAACCGATATAACACAATCTCCGTTCATTTATTTAAATTGTATATTAGTTCGATGGATTTTTATAGAAACTGTTCGTTGAAATATTATATTTCATAATATTATTATTAATTAAAATGTTCACTGCTCGATTAACACATTTCGTACCGCTGACTTCATTAAACACTGCTTCTACTTGAAAAATACATTACTTCAGTATCGCAGATTTTTTCTAACACATATCTATTCAAGAGAAAATTATACACTGGTCCAGCACATCTCTACTCAGAGAAAAATTCTACTGTGAAGTACTCTCGAGACGTCTCTCCGAAAAAAGTCTATGAACAAAGTCTCTCCGCAAAGTATCTACGAAAAGTCCCCTGCCTCTGACGCTGTACTCTCCTTATATCGACTGTTTTGCCGCCTCCGGGGTACCAACTATTTCCCTGCTTTTCTATACCTTATTCGCCATCTCGCCATGCGACTTGTATTTTTTCTAAAGTTCTTGGGTTGGTACTACTCCCACTAACTTCCTAGTTTGACATCTCATCTTGCTACAGCTACTCCCTCTACTGGCATATTGTCCCATTGTTTTACTTATATTCCCTGTAGTTTCTCTGGAACTTGTTTTATAGAATTGCGGTTTTCGTAATCGTATTCCTGATACATTTTTCTTTCTTCTCAAAATTGAGTGATGGTCGTACGACGTTTAGTTTGCTTACGGCGCTACATCGCGTTTTCCGCGGTTTTTCCTCGCGGAAACTCTTCTGTTTTTGAGAGAATTTTTTTTTCCTTTTTTCTTATCTGTTGGTTATGGTTTTAAAGTTTACTAGCCAAAATTTCAATTCTGTCCGATGATTTTTCTTCTGCTTTTGGGACTTGTAAATTTGCCTATTTTAACATTTACTTTTGGATTTGAAATTTTACTTGAAAAATTGATACTTAAGCTTGAGATTTACAATTTTATTTCATTATTACTTTCTTAACACTAGGTTATTTATTTTATCACCTTTTTCCTTTTATTTTTAGCAAAATATAGGTGTGAACCTTTTCACCTATTATTTTAATTAATTAACAATTTACAAAATTTTATCTTATAAAACTTTTACTCCTTTAATACTTGTTTACTTTTTCATTTTTTCAGGTGCTTTTACACCTTCAAACTTTAACAATTATCTCTAACTTCTAAAATACCAAAAATTTCTTAATTTGTCATTTAACATTTTTTATTCAACTTCTCTTAGGCTACTCTTTTCAAAAATATCTTTTTCGTTTACTTTTGATCAAATTTGAGAATTTTCTATAACTTTAACCCTTTCTAACTTTACCATTTTTTAATTTACAAAATTGTGATTTCCATGACCAATGTCTACACCTCCCGTGTTTCACATTTACCCATAAAACTCATCAATTTTATAATTTTATTTAACACCTTATTCCTGTATAAAATAACTAATTTTTCTAAGTCTTTTAAACAACTTGAAACAAGCTCCAGGACAAAAGTCCATATCTATTGACTCAGTACATTCGGCCTGGACTTGTCTTCTTTTAATCTATTTAAGTATGGGGTGCACCTCAACTTCTGCTATGAAATCTTGATTTTTGCATTTTATTGCAAAACTCAATTTTTCACACATTGCATAAGGCCCATCCGTTGCAACATATATATATATATATATATATATGATTTTTAATACACTCCATAATGTGTTTTGGGGACCATGATCGGTGCTCATTTGCTACTCCCGTCCTTAGGTCTTACCATAAGGGCCACTGCAATAGCTCATTTTTCCTATGGAAATTCGCTAATAATTCGACCACGAAAGAGTCGTACGACATTACAGGCTGTCTATGGTTAATCGTCCATGGAAACTACCGGACCCGATTCACCGCACCAATGGTCAACGGTAAACTACCTCAAACATAAATAATTCGACCACGCAGCTGCACCGCTGATTTCCAAAATTAAGTTTAAATGTTTTAGTATTTCAGCCAACTAATTGGGAAAATGGTCTATTCACTAAGTCACTGAAATATATCAGTAGAATTTGTTTGCACCTCGACCTCCACGGCTGACGCGCTAATTCGCTCCGCTTCAACGACCTTGCACACTCGAACATGTTTGCATCCCGCCGTCGTGTACCAAATCGGACGTAACAAAATCGGGAGTGGTGAGTGAGCACCGATCATGGTACCCAAGAACGTGTTTGGCTATATTTATACACACGTTGGTTTTCTGAGTCACTCGGACGAGTTAGTTAGCAAACAATCTAACAATTGAAAACGGTTTTAGATGAGAAGCAAAATGTTTTGAGATTTTTGTATTAAAATGAAACGGTTTTGGGTTTGTTTAAAAAAAAAAAAAACATATGCAGGAGATTGTCATGCACATTTTGCTTTATTACACGACCTTATAGCCAGTCTGGTTCCCACGAAAATCTGTCAAAACTTAAAACACCATAAAATTACCCGGTTCAAATCCACATAGGGGATTTGACTCGCATGACTTTGTCCACTGCGAGCGAAGCAAGCAGTTCATAATCCGAGGCCGCAAGGTCGAGGTACAAACTCGCAAAGCGCAGTCCATAATTTGAGGCTGCTTACTGAGGTGTAAACATACCCGAGAGACTTATTATTAAAATAATGTGTATATTAATAATTAACAAGGCTCCCAACCCCGCCTCGGCCTTCGGCTTTAGGTGGCTGCTTCGCTTCGCTCGCAGTTGGAAAATTCACTAAAGAATCTCGTTAATCTTTTGCTCGTTTGTACATAATTTTGTAAAATTATGAAACCAGGCTCAAATATATTAACAGCAATTACAAGATTAATTATAACCTCAAATACATGCTTTAGAAACGTGAGAGGCTTTCATTGTGATTTTAGTCCTAGTTCTGCTATCTTCTGTCAACTAAAGTCTTGAAACCAGGCCTAAATATAGTAAAACTTATCGCAGGATTAACACAACCTCAATACTATGTTTCAGAAATGAGCCAGCCCTATATTACAAAATTGACTATTATAATTTATCCATCTTTGCCAAGTTTACCTTTTTTTTGACAAAATAAATTGTTAAATCAGGCCCAATTTATTGTAATTCCAACGTGCTACAACAGTATATAAATTAGCTTGTTTTTAACAGTAATTAAAAACTATCCAATGAACAGCTGATTTTTAATAATACTCAATCTCGGTTCCATTCCACTTTATTTCCAACGTGCTAAACCAGTATAAATTGGCTTGTTTATAAACAGTTGTTTTGATCGCTTTATTTACTATTTCGTTGTTATTTCGTAACCAACATGGCAACCTATAAGACCCTATGTTAAAATTTGTCAACTTTTAAATTAGATTTTCTAAAAAAATTGCGTTTTTACACGAAAGACAACTATATGGGATTACTTAAAAATCAAAATTACACCTAAATACAAATTTTCTTTGAATTCGTTAGAGCCGTTTTCTAGATCCGCGACAGATACAAAGATACATACAAGCATTGCTCATTTAAAGTAATAGTTCTTTGAATCGTTAGAGCCGTTTTCGAGATCCGCGACAGATACAAAGATACATACAAGAATTGCTCATTTAAAGTAATAGTTCTTTTAATTCATTAGAGCCGTTTTCGAGATCCGCGACAGATACAAAGATACATACAAGAATTGCTCATTTAAAGTAATAGTTCTTTGAATCGTTAGAGTGGTTTTCGAGATCCGTGACAGATTTAAAGATAAAAAGATATAAAGATACAAAGATAGACAGGCCTACAAGAATTGCTCATTTAAAGTAATAGGATTATAGCCAGGTATTTTTCTTTTAACAGAACTATTTAAAAGTCAGTATTGCTTAGACGTGACTTATCACTAGAATATTTAAAAAATTATATGTACCATTTCATTTTACATATACTTATTTTATTTGTTTACAGCAGTTCAAGCATGCGCTGCTGGGGCGCTTCTTGGTGCAGCCTTAGGGCGCGGAGTATTCATAGACTGTACACTGTACAGGCTCGATGTTGTTCGGGTTATTATTTCACCTAAACGGCCATATTTACTTCCCAAATTTTAAAAGTTTTCCGGGGGAGGTCAAAATTTCCCAGGACCCTATTCTGCAGAAGGAAGGGAGGGTACTCCTTAGCACGCAATAAATGCACTGTGTGTTGAAAATATTCCCAATACGGAGGTTGGCGTGCGAAGTACGCAATGGACTGTGTATTGAAAATACTCCCAATACAGAATTTGAGGTGCAATGCACTGTGCGTCGGCCGCTTCTCATAGTGTGCGTCCTTAGCAGTGAACGTGTTAAACTATTTAGAGGTTCCAACTAGTACAACAGAAGGCTGGACTAACGCCTTCAGTCTCTCGACCATACAGCTTTTCCTAATTTAATTACTGACTACGTGCAACTTACGATATCGAACTTAAAAACTCTTTATACATATTTTTACTTTGTCGAGGATGCAAGGACATGATCCCGGTCTCGCCCTTCTAGAAAATATCATATATTATTTCGTACATATAAGCAGCGTACATATACAGCGCCTTTGTGAGAAGACCGAACTATTTCTTTACTTTGACCCGAAGAGCCATCCAGTAAATGTGAACGTGGGACATTATAGTAAAGTGCGATATCACACAACGACTTGGTTCATTAAGAACTAGGTTACAAGTAACTAATTATGTATTCCGTGGAGGGACAATTAACACCGGCGATGTATACACGTGTACTCGGGTTGTTTGTTATGCGCATGCGCACGTAATCTGTAACTCAATCCCGTGTTTTAGTCGGTAACATGATACCACTGACTGTGTAAGTAGGCTTCACACCGTGCTATACTTCCTTCATTGACGACTTGCAGATCAGATCACAACTACAACAGCATGATGTTGTTTGGCCTGTTTTCATTAAAGAACTTTTTCTTGAAATCCCTAAAAAAAAAGTAGAGTGGTTAGTAAAAAATATAAACGTGATCTTCAAAATCTACCTGTGTGTGTAGACTGAATCGAAAGGGAATTTTGTGTGTAGTGACTTTTTTGTTAATAAGGTGGGCTTCCCGTGTTTTAAGATTTTATAAGAATTAAATTTACTTAAGGAAATTAAAAATATGTATTTCGACGTAGTACAAATGTATAAAATAATTCGATCACTCGGCTAAACCGCTGACATGAGTTGAGCGAAGTAGACTATCCGAGAGGATAGCCGTGACATGGGCTCTTATGGGACTACGTTTTTTGCACCGAGTTGCGACAGATGACGACGTCATTTTAGTTGTGGTGACGTCATCTGTCGCAACTCGGTGCAAAAAACCCAGTCGGAAGTCGGTGCATATTACGTCATCAAAACAATATGGCGTCGTCATATTACGACATCAAAAACAAGATGGCAACTCGGTACAAAAAACGTAGTCCCATAATGATACGGCTATCCTCTCGGGTAGTCTACTGAGCGAATTTCCAAAATTAAATTTATACACATTAGGGTTTCAACGAACTGTTTAGAAAATTGGTCTACTCACAAATGCGCTGAATAGCTGCCTCTGTACAAAATATATTAACAGAATTTGTTTGCATCTAAGCCTCCAGCTTCGACTCACGCGCTGCTTCGTTCCACTCGCTTTACGATTTTGCTCCTAGACCTTGCGGCCTCTGTTTATAGGCAGCTTTGCTTCGATCGCAGAGTTCGGCCGTCGGCCTCGTATCAGAAGATGCGCACACAGTAAAATCCCCCCTCTAGATTTGAACCGGGTACTTTTATGGTATTTTAAGTTTTGATCGATTTTGGGGGAACCAAGCGAACTATAGGGGAAGGTCGTGTAAAAAAACTAAACGTGCAGAATATTACGTTACATTTATTTTTGCAGATAAAACCATAAAAAGCTTTATTTTTTAACGAAAAATCTCAAAACATAGAAATTTCTTGTCGAAAAACATACTTTCGGTTGTTGGATTTTTTTGGGCTAACTTGTGTACCAAATCAGACTTAAAATTCGACCGTTAGAGTGCGTGCACATATACACATAAATATACAACTTTTAATAGCACCCCAAAACGTGTTCTGGGGACCATGATCGGTGCTCATTGACCGCTCCCGACCTTAGCTCTCTCCGTAAGCATAGCTCATCTTTCCCATGGAAATTCGCTAATGACACACTATCAAGGTTAAACTTGCCGCAGCTCATGCAGTCGGCACGAATTGTCCGAGTTCTATAATATACATGCCTAGAAAAAAATCTAAACAAAAATTCTGATACAGTACTTTCGAAAACTTAGAAGAAATTATAGCCTTCTTATACGTCATGGGTCAAAATAAACAGTACTCAAATTAAACTAGCCGTAGTGGGTTTTTATAACAGCTGATTATGTTTGTTGATTGTTGTCAGGCCACGTAGCTTATTTTTGTTTTCTGGTTTTGAGGTTAGTTAAACGCCCGCGCACACCAAACGCGGGAAGCGGGAGTGACGCGAATTTAGTTCTAGGAAGTTCCCGCGCGGGACTGTAAAACAACGGCGGGATATGAGAGAGTGCACACCAAACGCGAATCATCCGCGCGGGATCATGTCGCGGGATCGTTACGCAGCGTCGTCCCGCCTGGTTCGCTGCATGCAGCGTTTTCCCGCGCGAATAGAGCGGGAACCGTACAGTCACTAGTCACACAACAGGTGTCTACTCGGTAGGCAGTGCTTTGTACTTTGATTGTGTAGACGTGTGTTTAGAGTAACTATGAGTAATTCAACAGAAATGTTATTAGAGTGTGTGTACACGTATCCAGTCCTTTATGACCTAAATAATAAGGAATACAAAAACATCAAGAAGAAAGACCGGATTTGGGACGAGATTGGGAAAGAGTTGAAGGTACCTGGTGAGTACGTGTTGACAGCTATTTCTTTTGGTTACATTTACATTTTAACATCCCCTTGGATTCACCTTGGTATGTGTTCAGTGCTGTGATGGGGCTTTTTTATTTTGTAGGTTGAAAGTGTTTACTCTTGATTGTAATTCTAATTGTTTTGATCAATGAATTAAATGTACACAGCTACTCACTGGTACATACTTTTAACAATTCGCCAAAAATAGTAATTCTATCCCAATCCAAAAGTGTTTTGTACGTTTTTTGTAGAGAAAGGTTTAAAGAATTCATATATGCAATTAAAAAAATTATTGATGTAAAATTGTAAAAGTTATTAGCTCAAGAAACAAAAAACGTTCAGTAGCGAAAGGAAAAAGTTCAATTTTAGGCCTTCATAACTAATTGTAAACATTTTTTGGAATTTTTTCGTATGCGTAAAAAAGTTTCGTAATTTAGGTCTAAATAGCAACAAAGCCTCTTCTTCATCAGATGACATGGCGAGCGACGAAAGATGAGAAGGTAAGTACAACTGACCACAACACTGTCACCTTACCGACTGAGTTCGCCGCGAAACTTCCCGCGTTGTGTGTGCGCCACCTAAGATCCCGCGCAAACAGTTCCCGCGACTAAATTTCTAGGAATTAGAAAATTCGCGTCGCTCCCGCTTCCCGCGTTCGGTGTGCGCGGGCCTTAACGCTGTAACGGTACAGCATCATTTTCACTCATAAGGAACAGCTCGTACCGACAGTTTGAAGTGAACTGCTGCAGAGTTTCAAGAACTCTTTCACAAACAGCCGCCAAGTAAGGGTACAAATACACAGCCAGCGACGCGACGCGATGCGATGCGACGCGATGCGACTAGACGCGACATCCAAACATATAGAGGGCGATACGGCGCGGAGCGACTTGTTTTTGTTTCTTGAGCTAATACTTTGTAAATTTTACATCTATCATTTTTTTACTGGCATATATAAATTCTTTGAACCTTTCTCTACAAAAAAGCTATGGAATACTTTTGGAATGGTGTTCATTTACTACATCTGGAGAATTTTTGAAAAAATGCTTTCAAACGCCAGAAAATCCATTTTTGTTAAGTAAAACTAAGCTTACTTGTACTTGATAGAGCAGCACTTATCCCAGTTCACATCTTGTCTACAACTCCTCTGTTCCTGTGATGTATGTGTTTTGATTCCCAAATCGGTTGTCTAGAAAACACCGCATTAATTAACAACTCACCATCCATCTCGGCTACTGAACAAACACTGCTATCGCTTCTAGTAGCTTGAAAAATCAAACTACTGTAATTTGTTTCAAAGATTGTCGCGCCTCTTCGCGTCGCATCGCGTCGAATCGCATCGCGCCCTGTGTGTTTTATGCCATATGCTAATACGTGTTTGATAGGATCTTGTCGCGCCGCGTCGCATCGCATCGCTGCCTGTGTATTTGTACCCTAATACCGTAACGATAAGTGTTGATATAAGTTCCGTCAAACGGGCACGGTTTTGACTCGGCGTAAAGAGTGTGTAGGCCTAAAACTGTCTCTACGAACGAAAACCACGGTAGACTTCTTCAGCAAGTCCTGTTGTCTAGGAAAATAAGCCTCCATCAGGTCGCTTAGTAAATGAACAAATCAATACGTCTTTAAAGAGAATATTTTAGAACCTTTGTGGATTTCCGTACAGAATACAAACTGGTTAATCTTAAAAAAAGAGTATTTTGTAAAAATAACATTTAAAACTATTACAATGTAAGTAATGTGTTATTTTTTTGAATACTATATTAGCTTTCCAAACGTATTTTTCAAAAGATTAACAAATATGCGTGACTGAGCTTTGGTTTTGTTTTTTTTAAATGTATCGCACACAACAGGGATTAAATTAACGTAAACTATTTCCTTATTAGGCTAGTCGGTAGGGGTAAATTTAGACCAAAAGTTCCAGTAATTTACAATACGGCTGATTTTTTTTTATAAGTACATTAAAGTATGTAGATTAACATAAAAAAAAGTTTACCAGTCTATCGATTTCCCAAAGTCGAAAAAATCGATTATAACATTTTGTCAATTATCCTTAATATTTCGAGCTGGGATAAAAATAGAGAAAAATAAAAATACCATCGTGTAGGGGAGGTATTTTTCAACAAAAAATGTCATATGTATTTATTTCGTCCGAGCAATGGTTTGTCTGGAAAAAATTCGATAATGCAAGTATGTATTTTGCAGCAGGGGAAATCACTAAAAGTGGAAATCCCATTCATATATGAAACGTTGGCTCATTCTAAATTGGCCGAATTTTAATATATCGAATTGAAACTTGACGTAGGAGTTAAAATATATATTTTAAACATTTATCCTGAGTCTCAGCTTGTTATCTTGAAAATGACCCGATCTAGGAGTCCATTTCGATTATCGATTTTAGGAGTACCAGACCCACGAACTAATTTCATTCTATTCCAGTTTCGTCAATTTTTGGAATATCAACATCAAATTTGTTTTACAAGTTAAGTACACCAGTATAAATATTCTTAGTAAGTATGAACGATTTTTTTCATGTTATTTTTAAAAACGAGGCGCTTGAAAATAGTCTTCTGTTTTACCTATATCGTTTTAACTATAACACCTTTGGATTCAACGACTCCATTTTCGATATTTTTGAACATATCGATTTAAAAATTGGTACAGAAGTTAAAAACACAATTATTTTTTGCTATACTTATTTTAAAAACTATATTTAAAAAATTGACTAATCTGCAGCTGATTAACTCAAGCGTTTTGATGAAAAATCTAAAAAGGTCTAAAATTATACTTTTTTAAGTTACTTGTGCTTTGAAAAGTAAAAAATAAAAAATCGTTTATACTCCTTGATCTTGTTTGAATCTATATATTTAATTTGTAAAAAACTTTCAAGTTGATATTTTGAAAATTTTCTAAACTGGAGCCGTTTAAAATGAATTGGTGGGTCCGGTACTCCTAAAATAGAGAAACCCATTGATAAGTCAAGTGGCTCTAGATCGGGTCATTTTCAAGATAACAAGCTGAGACTCAGCATAAATGTTTAAAATATATATTTTAACACCTATGTCAAGTTTCAATTCAATATATTAAAATTTGGTTAATTTAGAATGAGCCAACGCTTCATATAATTATGAATGAGATTTCGCCCTTTTAGTGATTTCCCCTGCTGCAAATTTACCTGCATTATCGAATTTTTGCCAGAAAAACCATTGCTCGGACGAAATAAATACATATGACCTTTTTTATTTAGAAATACCTCCCCTACACGGTGGTATTTTTATTTTCCTCTATCTTCATCCCAGCTCAAAATATTAAGGATAATCGAAAAAAAATGATAATCGATTTTTTTTTCGACTTTGGGAAATCGATAGACTGGTAAACTTTTTTTATGTTAATCTACATACTTTAAGGTACTTATAAAAAAAATCAGCCGTATTGCAAATTACTGGTAGTTGTAACCTATACCGACTGGGCTATATCGTTTTCATGAAAAAACACTTTCATGCTCTTACGTTTTAAAACGGCCGACAAAACTTAACCCAAGTACACTTTCATAAACTACCAAGCCCTAGAGCCAAGCGAACGAGTGGGTGAGGACTCCATAAAGTATCGGCGAACACATAATAATATGTTTATATTTTTCACCGGTACAAAGATCGAAACAATTACACCTCTGGACTAAGAAATCCGACGTCGGATTGCTTTTGCATAATTGTTTCTTGTAGCCATACTTTATGCAGGAATTTCGAATCACATGGTGCGCATGTGCGATTATGCGTAGGTTTAGGCTGTTCGCATTGTCTGCAGTCGATTTGTAAACGTGTCCTTTGGAAATGGGTGTTATAAACAAAGAGCAGGGCTGGACGTCCAAGGACATACAGTCTGAGTCCTTGCATCCTCGACAAAGTAAAAATATGTATAAAGAGTTTTTAAGTAAGATATCCTAAGTTGCACGTAGTCAGTAATTAAATTAGGAAAAGCTGTATGGTCGAGAGACTTGAAGGCGTTAGTCCAGCCTTCTGTTATACAGTACTACTGTAGTTGGAACCTCTAAATAGTTTAACACGTTCACTGCTAAGGACGCACATGTGAGTTTGAAACTGAACACTATGAGAAGCGGCCGACGCACAGTGCATTGCACGCCAACCTCCGTATTGGGAGTATTTTCAATACACAATACACTGCGTGCTTCGCACGCCAACCCCCATATTGGGAGTATTTTCAACACACAACGTATTGCGTCCTTCACACGCCAACCCCCATATTGGGAGTATTTTCAATACACAACGCATTGCGTCCTTCGCACGCCAACCCCCGTATTGGGAGTATTTTCAACACACAACGCATTGCGTCCTTCGCACTCAACCCCCGTATTGGGAGTATTTTCAATACACAATACACTGCGTGCTTCGCACGCCAACCCCCGTATTGGGAGTATTTTCAATACACAATGCATTGCGTGCTTTGCACGCCAACCGCATATTAGGAGTATTTTCAATACACAATGCAATGCGTGCTTCGCACTCCAACCACCGTATTGGGAGTATTTTCAATACACAATACATTGCGTGCTTTACACGCCAATTTTAAACCTATGTGCTGTGGACGCACATGTGCGTCCGCTTTAAAAGATTAGTGAATATTACGTAGAAAGGTTCAAAAATAAAATATAAAGTAATTTCTACTCATTTAGGCTATAAATGTAAAAAATTAAAGGTCAGCTCCTAGCATAGGAAATAAGAAATTAGGAAGTTTATAAAGTTTTCTTAATTTGCATTTTTCCAACAATAATTAAAAAAGAGTTTCGTGTTCTGTTCAGTTATTAGCTAATTTCCATAGAAAAAATGAGCTATTGCAGTGGCTCTTATGGTAAGACCCAAGGTCGAGAGTAGCAAATGAGCACCGATCATGGTCCCCAGAACACGTTTTGGGGTGTTATTAAAAATCATATATACGGCACTCTAGTGGCCGCATTTAAGTCCGATTTGGTTCAAATTTGGCACACACGTTGGTTATCTGCCTTGCTCGGACGAGTTCGTTAGCCAATAAAATCCAATAACCAGAAGCACTTTTTTAACCGGAAGTAACTATTTTTTTAGATTTTTCCTGCCAGAATGAATAAAAATAAAAAAAATTTCTACAAATGTAGGATGTTATTCTGCACATTTTGTTTTTTACGCGACCTTATAGCTCGCTTGGTTCACCCAAAATCGATCAAAACGTAAAATACCATAAAAGTATCCGGTTCAAAGTCATGTGGTGGATTCTACCGTGGGGTTGGCGTGCTAAGTAGGCCTACGCAATGCATTGAGTATTGAATATACTCCCAATACGGGGGTTGGCGTGCGAAACACGCAATGCTTTGTGTATTGAAGATACTCCCAATATACGGAATGGCGTGCGAACCAAAAATACAGCTATTCAGCACCGTCGTGAATATATCTATTTCCCAAATTATGGGTTGAAACCCATAAACATAGGCCTATAAGATTAATTTTGGAAATTTGCTCAACTCACGTCAGCGGTTCAGCTGCGTGGTCGAGTTATTTTGATTAGAAATGCCTTCATTTAAGATGGAACACGCACAGGGTGAGTAAAAAGTCTGGTAAACGGCTGGATTTCTCGGATTCTAACAAAGATAAAAGAATGTGTGAACTCTAGATTAATAAATGTACGAATATGTTTTGTACAACTTGGTGGTTTAAGCCATGTCCAACGTGGAAGTTTAAAATTTCTAACTGAAACCTGTTTGATATTGTACAGACTTAGCCTTTTTTACCTACCGTTTCCGTGTAAATTCTACTTGAAAATACTGAAAAGTCACCTTTCGAACAAAAAAAACTAAAACTAAATCAAAATCGGTTTATCCGTTTGGGAACTACGATGCCCCAGACAGATCAAGTTAAAATTATAACACCCCTCTGTTCGCGTCGGGGGTTAAAAACTAAAATAATGGAGCCAAAAATGTTAAAAACATAATAATATTATACAAAGAGCTTATTTTGCTAACCATCTTTCAGGTTAGAGTTTTAACATAGGCCTTGCTTAATTTGCTTCCATTTTTTTTTTTTTTTTTTTTTTTTTTTTTTTTAATTGAGGGGTTTCCACTTGACAATGAGAGTCAATACGTACTTTCTACGGACAAAACTGACGCGTATCCGAACAAACAATTATAAAGATATGAACATTTTGAACAATCCGTTCATACATATTTTAACGTAGGTATTTTTTTTTAATTATAGTGAATTTCCATGGGAAAATGAGCTATTGCAGAGAACCTTATGGTGAGACCTAAGGTCGGGCGTAGTAAAAATCATAGTCCCGGTACACGTTTTGGGGTGTCATTAAAAATAGTAAACTGTATTATGTGTTCGCACTCTAATTAAGTACGATTTGGTACAAATTTGGTACACACGTTGTTTTAAAATTGTTCCTAGTAGAATGAAACTTTTTTGGGGTTTTATTTAAAAACATAAACATGTAAGATATAATTCTGCACATTTTGTTTTGTTTTTTTACACGACGTTATATCTCGTTTGGTTCTTCCCAAAATCCATCAAAACGTAAAATACCATAAAGTACCCGGTTCAAATTCACATGGGGGATTTTACCGTGATCTGTCCATAAACCGAGACAGCAAGGTCTTTCTGCTGCGAGCGGAACGAAGGGAAAAATTCCCTTTCGACTCGGTTTACAGACTCGGGTAGATTTTGGCGTTCACGTTTATATTTTTGTTCATAAGCTAAAAATTAACCTTAGCTTATGGATGTTGCGAAAGTTAGTTTTGGGTTACGTTCGTATTCATGCTTTTCAACGGTATTTCTCTTTATCTGCTAAAGTGGACATTAGACGAAGACTTCGTACTCAAGCTAAGCCGAGAGTGGGTACTCAGCGCATACTAGCTCTCTAAGTTTCCCTACGTGAAATGAAAAACATACATTGATTTGGACTAAACTCGCTACATGTTTTGGGGCAAGGAACCTTTAATATTTATCAGATATTCTTTTAATTTATTTATGCATATCTGCGAGTGAACCCGCGGGTACTTGTGATCGTTTTAAACAAAACGATCAAGACTATGGAAGCTGTGCCTTTTATCAAATCTTATACCACTGCTAAATCGACCGAATGTAGCCAAATCCATCCAAGGAAAAGTCACCAGATAAATATTGACATCGTTTATTTTTTGTTAACCGTAGATGAATCGAATTAATATCGCAAAACACAGATAAATACTACAATGGCATCATGGGCTGAATAGTAAAGTTCCTCTTGACCGATTGCCATACAGAGACCTACATATGATTTATCAGCTGTTCCACACCGATAGTCGAACTTCCGTTCGGGTTCAACAGTTTACCGTAACATATCCGATCCACAGGTAAACATGTGATTTACTCTTTACCGCTTTGCGAGGTCGGCACATCAGCTGTTTGCGGGGACGGAATCAGCTGTTTTACGCGAGCTTTCCAGTGATTTTAGTGTCGGTGTCGGTGACGTCGGACTTTAGTGTTAAATTCTGTGATACAAATTATCCTTCGTCGCCATAGCGACCTGGCTGGCTAGAGATTATCATTATAGGTAAGCTGAAAACATTACGTATTATACGCGGTGTCGTAGATCATTTCAATTTTAATATTGTAAATCTTAAATCCAAGCAATAGTTTGTAAAACTGGTACCGAACGTATTGACAATTTAAAAATTATCTGCATCGTAGTAACGGCGCGGCGTGCACTACCAGGGACAAACCGATTCCACAAAGCTATCTGCAGTTTACGAACCGTTCTTCGAATTTTGAAAATAAACTGTTGTAAAAACCGCTGAAAGCTGATCACGAAAATCTAAAACTATAATTCGTAGATTACAGGAATGACAACGATGAAAATTAATAATTCGTAAATTAACAATTTTTCAAAAATATTCGTTTACAAACAAAATCGAAAACTTTATTTTCATTAGAATTACTTGGAAACAGAAAAACGGCCCGTAGCCTATGTCATTTGTTTATCTATTGGAGTTCTTTGCAAATTTAACCGTTGTGCATATACTATAAACTAGGCTCTAAAGTGAAGGCTTGCAAACAACCTACAGCTTGTACACCATCCCTACCCTCCCACCCCCAAACTCGACGCTATTTCGGTGGAAACGTTTTAACACATTTAGAGCAAAGGGAACAACTTCCAACAATCAGACTCTGTTCCCCTCCCCCTCCCCAGCAAGTTTGGGTATTTTTAGGTCTAATTTTACTGTACTATAATATTTTAAAATATAACAATATACTATGTAAAAGCAGATGTTCGACTTATAATAAAGTAAACCTTTTGTTTCTTTTACCTAATCTAAAAAACTCTTAGTTCTGAATAATAATGACCTTATTCTAAATTTGCCATTTTTTGCAAATAAACGAGTTTTGGTTCATTTTAAGGCTAACCTACAATTATTTTAAGTTTTTGATCCCAATCAGCTGTTTTATTTATAATAATACGAAATAACAGATGTCTGAATTGAATTACAATATAATAAACATTTTTGTTTGTGTTTGCTTTTAGTTTGTTAGTTTGCTGGTTGTGAAGAATAATAAACTGATTCTAAATTTGCTAAGTTGGTCGTTATGGTAATGAATGTAACCAAGCATATGTTGCTAAGCTTTTTATCGGAACAGCTGTTTTATCTGATACAGGGCTAGGACTGAACATCCGAACTTTCACAAATTTTACGCTTTAAAATTGAAATCCTTTCTTAAAGTGCGTCTGTGACCCTATAGAAATATATCTTCAAATTCTTGTAGTTGTATTTTACTGTTTTATTCTTTGTCAGCCAGTCAGGACAAAGCCGCTTAGTGTGAATGATTGACTGTGTGGAATTAATTGTTGTAAACTATATTTCGAGCCGTAGATCAGTTTGAATCCACACACATCTCGGTGCTTGCTCTCCCCCGTACTGTACTGCACTATTCCAGATATTTACGACAATCCGGTTGCAGTAAATCCACAACGCCCCGATATTTCACTCTCTGGTAATTGTACAAACAACGTATTGCAGACGCACACATGTACGTCCACAACTGTTCGATACAAGATGTTCCTTTAACTTCGTACCTAAACTTATTCAAATACAAACCAGAATGTTTTCATAATTCGATAAAGATATAAATAAAAACTTGATATCTATCATTTCGTAATGGGGGTGAAAAACTAATAAAATGGAGGAAAGTTTTGCAAATTTTTATTTCTTTTAAAATAATAACTTTTTCTTAGTTGAATAACTTTAAAACTATATGCTACACAATGTTTTTTTGAAAGCTCACATATATTTTCCAAAAATCTATAGTTAAAAATAAATAATTTCGAAATAGGGTCCATGAAGTGTTTCTCCAAATTTGTATTACATTTGTTGGGGATATTCAAATAAGATTCCAATAGAATAGGTAATAATAACTCAGTTAAAGTTTCTTCTTGAAGTTTCAAATAAAAAATATTAACCCTTTAAACTTATGTGCAATACTTAAATATAATTTTTTAAATGCACCTATTTCAAACAATTCAATGGTCATTTTATCATATCATTTAAAATCCCGTTTATTGTTCTTCAATATTTTGCTTAAATCTATACTTATAAAAGCCAAATACCATTGACTCATTGACTCATAACAGTTTCTCCAAAACCACGAGGCCAACAAACATGAAATTTGGCACTAATACTCTTTATAGGCTCTAGACGCGCACTAAGAAAGGGGTTCCGAAAATTCGAAATTTTAGGGGGGGTTTTGGGGGTCAAAGTTACTAAATCACGATTTCTCAAAACCTACCAAACGGATTGGAATGAAATTTGGTATGTAGCTTCCTCTAGGGCCATAAATGCTCGCTAAGAAAGGGTTTTAAAAAATGCGAAATTTTAGGGGGGTTTGGGGGGTGTCAAAGTTACAAAATCACGACTTCTCTAAAACCTACCAAACGGATTGGAATGAAATGTGGTATATAGCTTCCCCTAGGCCATAGGTGCTCGCTAAGAAAGTTTTTCAAAA
>JAGFPH010001449.1:53867-68609 GCA_018207615.1 Philaenus spumarius
CGGCTAAAGGAAACTTTTGAAATGAAATCGGTTCACTACTTATTACAATTTAAGATGTTTCTACAAGGGCAACAAAAACACTACATAAATATTACTCTTTAATCTAAATTTTAATCTATATTTTGTCCTCCGGGAAATGTTTTATATTTGAATGCAAAAGACTTCAATTAAAAACTGTGCTAAAAATAATGTCTTTGAAATCGGTACAGCAAGTTATTTAAGCACAAGCGTTCAGTAAATCTTTTTGAAACCGTTGCATTAGTTCTAATGTTTAAGCATTTGGAGCTGCTAAATGTTGCCTAGGCCTAACTGAGCTTATGTTTAAATTATGGAACTGATTAACACGACATTGTTAACTGTTCTAAAAACGAAATGCCATTCACATACAGTATCAGCTGTTAGAGTGGGAACACCACTCCGTCATGAAATAGAAAATAATTTGTAACGATTTAACTGGCAACCTCTTAAAGTGTAGATTCGGCGAGATTTTAAGAAACTCCTGCGTGCTCGCTCATCTAATACTGTATACAAAATTGTATATTAATTAGTAAAAAGAGTTCGTTGAATCAAAATGTTTAAAAATTGTATTATTGTAAAAATCTCACTCTAATTTCTATCTTCGCTGAAATCGTCTGTAAGAGTAACTTACAGAAGTAAGTTCATGAAAACATGCCAAATAACGTTTCAAAAGATAAACCCCTACTAGATGACTTTTCCCCTTAGCCACGTACAACCAATTAAAGGCCGTACCTAGCGTTGTTTTGTACGATAACGTCCAAATAGATCAACTGAACTACCAGAGATAATAAATAATCCGATCACGCAGCTAAACCGCTGACCTCAGTTGGGCGAATTAAGTTTATATGTTTTACGGTTTCTACCAACTATTTGGGAAATTGGTCTACTCACGAAGGCGCTGAATACCAGCCTGTGTGTACAAAATATATAAATATATTTGTTTGCACCTCAGCCTCCAGCCCCGAATCGCGCGTTTGTACCTAGACCTTGCTGCCTTGGGTGAGGAGATGCAACCCCCCTTTATTTTAACCTGGTATTTTACTTTTTCACCGGTTTTGAGGGCACCTCAGTCTCCAACCTCGGCACACTATATGCTTAGTTCCATTCGCAGCGGAGTTTGTACCTCGACCTAGCTGCCTAGGATGTTTACCTACTTAACTTCGCGAGTTTCCGTCGCGGTCGTCTTCCACAAAAGAGAAGCCCCCCCCCCCCCCGTGGATTTTAGATACCCCCAAAAAAAGTTTAATTCTAGTACGAAAAATCTGAAAAAATGTTTACTTCCTGTCAAAAAAAGTGCTTCCACGGGTGTAACAAATTTGGACCGTTAGAGTGCGAACACAAATATATACCATCAGGTGTCTTAAAAGTCCCCCCCTCCCCCTTTAACTTTTGTGTTTGTTAAAACAAACAAATATCCTTTGGGGAACGATACTAACTTAGCCCAAAGTATCTTTTCAAGCAATCGGAAATTTTGAGTGTCCCCTAAAAAAATGGGGGATTTTGGGGGCAACTCAAAATTTTTAACTGGGAAATATGGTCATGTGATACCTAATTTTAAAGGTCTATTTAGGGCTAGGAAAATGACACGAACAAAATAAAAATCGCTCGACCCAAAACAAAATGGCGGCCCAAAACGTGTTGAAATAAATCGACATAAAGTTGCTAAATCTCGAAAATGAAGAGTTTTTAGAAAACATTTTCAAGAGACAAAAATGTTTATTTCACAGTGTTTGACCTAAAATATTACTTCCAAATCGATTTCGTAAATTTTAAGTCGACTCCTTCATCTTAGAAAATTTTGTAAAAAACTAATACATTTTTAAATAAATAATAAATTTTTGACACCTCTGGTATATACAATTATTAATGACACTGCAAAATGTGTTCTGGAGATCATGATCGGTGCTAATTAACAAATCTCGACCTTAGGTCTCACCATAACAGTCACTCGCTCGCTCACTCGTCCTTCCTATCTTTCGCTAATAATACCTTAACTTCTTATATTTTATCATACAAAACATTTCGGAACTATCTTTCAATACTTTTAGGTTATTGCTACTAAAAAGTCCTTAGCTGTTTTATAACGCCGCCATTTTAAGTGTTCGTAGCCTTAACACCGAATTGGAATGGGTTTTCTTTGAATTCAGTTCATTTGCATACCCACATGCATTATTCAGGAAGATCGACACCCGTTATTAGTAAAAGCAAGAATATTGTAACCGTTATAAAGTGCGTAACCTCAATTGTTTTTATATTACAGTTCTAATATTTTTAAACGGTTGTTCCTTGCAAAAACAGCAATCGGAATAGCTTCAAAATAAAATCATAGAGAGTCATTCAGTGATGCTTAATGCTCTTAAGGGTCGGCTCTAGTAAAACAGTAAGCAACCTGCGACTCCCTATAGCGGCAGTAGGTTACGCGGACATTGCTCAGCCTAAATCCATTTAAAACCCGCAATTGTTTAAATAGCGTTTTTTAAAAAATACCAAACTCTTGGGGACGAAATTCTTCATGCGAATGGCTTGGTAGTTTTTCGCTATAATTAATAGTGACAACATAAAAAAAGATTAAAAATCAATGTTTTAAATAGTTAATACATATTAAACAAAATATTTTTCTTAGTTTTTAAAAAGCCATTTGCATGCATATTGACCATAGCTTTAAAATGACATATCGTTTATAATTTTCCGATCAAAAATAAAGAAAAAATTTGGATTTTAATTTAACATTGGTCTTATGGAGTGTCAGACAACATGGCCGACAGCTAGAGCCGACCCTTAACACTGTCAATCTCGTACATTCTTGAAGTAATATTATGTTATTAATTAAGACCCAAGAAAAAGGCAGACTTTATATGTAATTATGTAATTAGATACTTCATTTCGCTCGCAGTTTTCCACTACGCTTTGCGAGTTTGCACCTCGACCTTGCAGGCTCGGATTATGGACTGCTTCGCTTTGCTCGCAACGGCCGTCGGCCCTGAAACAGAAACTGCCCCACCGTAAAATCTCCCAAGTGGATTTGAACAAGGTAGGCTACTTTTATGGTATTTTAGTTTTGATCAATTTTGAGCCAGAAGGGCTATAAAAAACCAAAATGTGCAGAGGAATCACCTATATTTATTAGTTTGGATACAAACACCAACAAAATCATTCCAGTACGAAAAATCACAAAAAATTGTTACTTCTGATCAAAAAAACCTGCTTCCGGGGTTGTCGGATTTTGTTGACTAACGATTTCGTCCGAGAGACCAAAAAGACCAACATGAGTTCCAAATTTGGACGAAATGCGGCCGTTAGAGTGCGAACACATGTAGGCATATACACATAACATTTTTAATGACACCCCAAAACGAGATCTGCTCATTGCTCACTCCCGATCTTAGGTCTCGCCATGAAATCTTAGGTGCTCATCTTTTCTACTGAAATTTGCTAACACGTAAGTCAATGGAGTTTTATTTTTTCAAAATACTTATTCTTTAAATAAATCATTAACATGGTTACACTTCCTGGGTTTTGCATAAAATATCTCATTTTTATTTCTCAGGTATGATATATTGGGACTTCAGTTGTGTCTGTAGTTGACCAGACGTGCAAACAAGGTTCCAACTGGTTTTGTTTACGGTGTAATGTGTACTGGTGTTTCTGTGTAAAGCGTCATTGAAAAATAACCACCGTCTTTACTTCTTTTAAATATTTCGTACAAGTAAAACTGCAATTTCAGAGTAAACGTCTGGCCCGTCCGCAGCGAGATATATACTGTCTACCCTTTCCGCCCTCTCCACGGCTAAGTCTAAAGCCAGATGGTACATTATTTCGTCGATTGAAAGCTTTTACAACCCCTAAATATTGTCCCCGGTAATGGACGTAACCACCCCTAAGATACTGGACGCATAGATCAACTGTTGACACTAACCTATTGTCTCGTTTCACTGTAGTTTATTCATTTCTGGAAAGAGCAAATTAGGGTAGTTGTCTGTTGGGCCAGTGGGTGAAATCCATGTCCGTAGGGGGCCGTTTCTATATGAGGAGGGTTTGATCACTTGCATGTTAAACAATGTACAATGTTTTATATAGAAGGTGGTATTAACTCTATAACAGACGAAAAATATGCTAAATTTTATCTTGGATACTTTTTAGTGGGATAATCCTATCTACAATATCATCAAACCTACTACCCTCCATCCCCCCCACCCCACCTCATACATTTGTAATGGACACATACAGCTGCGATGCCTCAAATAAAAGCCCTTTAAAATCTTTAATTTGTGTGGGAAGAAAATAAAAATTGATCTATCTATTCGCTACATTTGTTTTTACTGCTTTTTTAAAGAATTTTAGAATCCGTACCAAACGATAGAGTTTAAAAGAAGAAACACAACTTTTATCATTAACTAAATATATACACCGCAAAATCTACTAATGTATTCAAAAATAAGATCGCTATTAGTAAGAACTTAAGGGTTATCATGTCACTCTAAACATTTTACGAATTGATAGCATAACTCCAGCCTGCTCTTAGTTGAGAGTAGAAGAGATATTCCTTTAAGAAGAATATTCTTAACACTGCATTCCCCACATTTTGTATTTCTTAAAACGGTTGTTCGTGTAAAACTTTAAGGGTCTGCTCCAGTAAACGAGAAGCAACCGGAAACCCAACCGCTTCTCACTACATCCCTATCTAAACAGTGCAATTTCTTGCAGCTGAACGCTTTGATATTGCCTCACTTCAAACCATTTTATAAGTCTATCTTTTATAATTGAGTGTTGAAAAAAACTGAATATTCTTTATAAAATTTCGGATCCGGCTTGCAAATTATTTTTCATTATGAATTTTTTATTGTGTTTGGAAAAAAATTCAAATTTTGTACTTACAAAATTTCAATTACATAAAAAATCAAAAGCATTTAAAAAAATGTAAATGGCAAGACGGATGCGTATTGTGACTGTGCTTAAAATGAGACCTTGCAAACAATTTTATGATAAAAAGTAAACGAAATAAATGGTTTGAAATTTAACATTGCTCTTATGAGATAAAAATCCAAGGTGGCAGCCACTACAGCAGACCCTTAACTAACAACAATGCCTGTAGCAATGAAGATGTTTCTGAATTCATTGCGTCTTAATCAGAACTGGTGGTTTCAAACTTTCGCCAAATCTTTTTTTAAATACCCATTAAATTTCTGAACTATAGCTTTAAACCAGCATTTTTGTGTTTTGTAATAATCTACTGTATTTTGGATAACCAAACAACACGTGCACACGATAACACTCATTGTGTCTTAATTGCATAACCCTACCATTATCCATTCACATATCAACTCCTATAAAAGCAAGTGTACATACATACGTACGTGAGTAATAATATAATATAACAACTGATTTCACCCATCATCTGTAATACTTAAACAAAACCTAGCTTAGATTATACTTCTGGGTTATATTTACAACTTCAATCAATAATATTTCTTGTGCCGAGTTTTTTTTTTTTTAATATGAGTTATAAAACTAATGTAGGCTATAATAAGTTATAAGATTTGAGATTATAAACTGTACATGAATACAATCTTGTATCATCAAAATATTCGTTTAAACAGTACAAATTTAAAGAAAAAATTCCTATTCGTTTAGCTTCGGAAACATTCGTACATCTTCGTATAACATATAAACACATTCGATTATTAATTTCTTCACTATAATATTAAGAACTTCTAAATCATTAAAATTTGATCTATCAATATTTAACAAAAAATAATAAAAGATAATATTTGTATCTTTCTTTAATTAAATATGTAACAAATATGCCTACAGTTTTATAATCCTTATAATTGTACACATTTAACGAGTTAAAAATCCCAGGCAGCATAGTTAGGTAGGTACTAGATAAAGTCTGTTGTTTTTAAATAGTATTTTGTATAAATGATGTATTTCTGATGTGTACCTAATTAATCCGCCTGTGATTTTTCACGGGGATTTACTATTTTTATAATAATTCCTTTTCAAGAAGGTGTAAGATTAATCACACCTTTAAAGCTAAGATAATATTAAATGTCTAAATGAAATTGTTAAGCTTATGATAAAACAAGAGTTGTAAATAAGTTAAAAAGAACTCGCATAACTTAGGCATATTCCTAAACCACAACATAACCTACCTACAAATTTTAAATACAAATTATTTTGGACTATGAAATCAGATGTTTATTGTACAACTGAATATCTTCAATCAGCTGAGCTGTGTTTAAAAATACGGGACACTTTTATGGGACAAATTGATTTTTTTTAACTTTTTGTAAGCTCTTAATCTTTTAAATTCTTTGCAAATTCAATATTTTCCCACCAACTTGACCCCTTAACTTGTAGACTGATCCAGGCAGTGAATGTACATTTGAAAGATAACATACTAGTAGTGTGAATATAATAATGTTTAACAAAGGTTTTTCTATAACAACTATTCAACAAACAGATTAGCATTTTTAAATTAAATGTTGTGTTTTATAAAAAATACTAGCTGACCCGTACGGCGTTGCCCGTGGTGGTTGGTATTTTCAGTCTTTTTAACGTAATTGTATTATTTTTAAGTGTTCAGTCAGTGAGTGGTATTTGGCTTTTATATATATAGATCTTAAATAATAAAAGCACTATTATCATAATAATAAAAGATCTGAAATTAAAATTTTAGTAACTTTGATCCCCCCAAACCCCTCTTAAAATTTCGAAATTTTTCATACCCTTTCTTAGTGAGCACCTATGGCCCTAGAGAAAGCTACATACCAAATGTCATTCCAATCCGTTCGGTAGTTTTGAAGAAATCGTGATTTAATAACTTTGATCCCCCCAAACCACCCTAAAATTTTGAATTTTTTGATACCCTTTCTTAGCGAGCGCCTTCGACCCTAGAGGAAGCTACATACCAAATTTAATTTCAATCCGTTCGGTAGTTTTTGAGAAATCGTGATGAGTGAGTCAGTGAGTGAGTGAGTGAGTGAGTGAGTGAGTGAGTGAGTGAGTGAGTGAGTGAGTGAGTGAGTGAGTGAGTGAGTGAGTGAGTGGTATTTCGCTTTTATATATATAGATTGTCACACTATGCGGGAACCACAATTCTCCAAGTTTAATAAACAAGCCTCGTGGATTATACGGTCTTGCTTGATCCCGTCATTAATCGACGGATTACAAAACAGCTGATAGTTGGTAGGAAGTCGACTGAGTTAAATCAAAATAATAAAATCCTTTCTGAAACGGTTTGAAGTGTTTTTATTTATGTTTAAGCTAGTTTACCGTTGAGCATTGATGCAGTGCAACAGGTCCAGTAGTTTCCATGGACGATTAACCATAGACAGCCCGGAGTGTCGTACGACTCTTTCTATAAGATAAATCCTGGATTCAGTTTATCAGTCAGATTCAACGACCCGCCCAACATGTAACCAATCCGTTGAAACTCTTGCTTTCAATTGAATCAACAAAATTTCTCACTACGGCAATAATTCAGGAAAATATTGTTTACAAGTCAATGCACCCAAAAGTTGAAATATGCTCGAGGGACGTTTAGGTTAGCTAAATTGATATGCCTGTAAGTAAGTAAGTCGGTGAAGAAATGTCTGTTGGTATAATTATGTGATACAGTTTGTTCGTGTGTTCGCTATGCAGATGCACTCCCAGAAAAACATAACTCTCACATTTGTATTACTTGTGTTTAAACTAGGATGCCAACGCCTAAAATAATAAATAATTCCATCTCGCAGCTGAACCGCTGACATTATATGGTTTCAACCATTCGGAAAATTGATCTACTCACAAAGCAGCTGAAATATATTAAGTAGAATTTATCTGCATCTCAGCCTATAGCCCCGGCTCACGCGCTGCTTCGTTTCCACCTCGAACTAGAGGCCTCGGAACATAGACTGCTATCCATAACAATCTTATATTCTAAATGATTCAAAATTGTAAATTTGTTTTCGAAAATGGCTCTAAGGATTTCCTATAAATCTATATATATATATATATTACAACGGAACCTCCCGTGTTCGTGACTTTCCTAGCCCCACGTTACGGGAGACAATTATGCAACGAACAATCGCGTGCTGACGTTGCTCTTTTGTGGTACAATAAGTTACAACACCTACTGGAAGCCTTTAGCCAAAATTTTATCTTTAGCTTAGGTGATGCAACTGGGTGTCTGATACCTATTTCTATAAGTATTTCGACTGACTCTAATACTTTAAAATAGCTTCCAGAAATTAATAAGTTTACTAGCTCTGAATTTAATCTATGAGAACTCTTGATTATTTTTGATCTCAGGGAAATGAGAACAGTGGAACAGCCCTTATAACTTACCTTATTTGTGCTTTGATTATTTCTACAGCTAAACACATTTATTAGACTATTTCTAATAAAGGAAAATATCATGAATGGATAACCATAAAACAGGTAATTGATTACTCTCAGTATTTCAGTATAAAAATTAATAATTAATTTATTCAAAAATCAAAATCAAAACTTTTTCAAAATTAAACATAAACAACTCGCTTTTCTCACCATCTGCTTGTACATACAATTTCTATACAATATTAATGTTAAACCTATAATTCTAATTTCTAATAGGCTTGGCAGACAATTTAATTTTCTATTCAATTTAATTTTAATTTATTTGAATTTAATTTATTTACATTTATTATTTAAATTTAGGGAATATCGAATTTACATTTATTTAACTTTATGATTTGAATTTAATTTGAAACTAACCTATCTCAACCAGTACTTTAAATATTTTTATTGAATTTACTCAGGCAATTAATTAAAATGGGGGACAACGTATTCTCGTTTACACAGACCTTAATTCAGCGTTTTTCACCTCCATCTCAACCAGTACTTTAAATATTTTTATTGAATTTACTCAGGCAATTAATTAAAATGGGGGACAACGTATTCTCGTTTACACAGACCTTAATTCAGCGTTTTTCACCTCCGGTTTTCCGTGATGGATGCCGCTATGTTGATCGGCTGGTGCTGGAGCTGCTAGGATGCTGTGTCTGGTAGCCTGGATTTTCTGATTTAAAGTTGTTGGGTTGATATGATGGCTACAGATGTACTTGAAGAGCAGATCTGGTAGAATCTAGTAGAGTTACAGTTGATCCTATTTCTTCCTTGGTTCGTGAGAAGTGAAGTTCCGTTTAGAAGATCATGTCCTGAAGGATTGCCTATGTCGTCTCAGTATCGCCAAATAGAGTTATTTTTGCGTTAACTCATTTGGATAGGCCGTAGAGTTACTCCTGAAGAACTACTTCTGACTTGTAGTTTATATTATAGTTGAAAGTTACTTAAGTTTAACGAAGAAAAATTATAGTAGTGCTCGTGATACTAAGGCTTTTTAGCATAACACGTAGTATACGAACTGGTAGAATAATACTTGCTGCAAAGTGACGTGAAGTCTACATTCGTAACAATTTGAGTCTTGAGTGAGTTCGTGATTGCGAGAGTGCGTTTCCGAGAGAGCTTGCGAGGGTGAGTTTCCGAGAGTCCTCTCCGATTTTCCGCGTCCAAGCCTTTATACACTTCGTGACGTCATTTCTTACAAGCCCTTTCCATCATTTTTTCAGTAAGCTAATTTTCCTTTTCTATAACCTTTTTAGGTCTAGAAATATGGCTAAATTCGCACTGGTTAAATTTATATAATTTTCTTCTTTTCTTTTCCTTCCATTTTCCTGGAAAACACCAATTTCCCTGGTTAATTTGGTTGTTAGTTGACGCCCCTTTCTGTAACCGCGGCTTCATCCCTTCCACTTTGACCATTGAATCTTCCTTGTTTTTGATTTCTCGCTGTATCTTTTTTTCCTTTTTAGTTTTCCTTAATTTTCTTTTTGCACATTTTCCAGATTGTTTTTGGCTATCCGTACGTTTTTGAATCGTGTCTGTACTGTGATTTTTACGCGTGCGCGGCACGTCTACGCTTTTCCGCGACTTCCGCGACTGTCTTTCGCGTTCAAAGTCTTTTTTGTTTGTTTACGCTGATTGTATTTAACACCTGTACCGTTCTAACACTTTTCACCACTTATACTTATTTGTTCTCTTCTGGGACTTAGCCTACAATCGCAAAAAAGTTCTTTGGGGGTTTTTTATCTACTAAGCGAAAAATGTTTAAGTTACTGGTTTCCTAACGATACAATGTTAATCTAACCCTAAATCTCTTTACTTTATTATTATTAAAAATTCAAAAATTCAACTTTTATTACTTTAAAAGGCGTGAAAACTCTCACCCTTTTATCTTAATTTAATTTTACTTTTTGTTCCCTTTTTTACACAGAACTATTCATTCTCTGATAACTCTTGTGAGTGGAAACCTTTGATTTTAATTATTTCTCCCTTTTTAGGGTGTGTGAATTTGACACTTGAGCTAACTTTTTTATTTTCAATAATTTGACTTTTTCTTATTTAACCTTTTATTTTCGTCTACTTATGTAGATTCCAAAAATGTCTGACTTTTTCAGTTTCGAGTTAAATTGAACTTTTCCCTTACCTTTAACCCCTGTTTACTTTGGTAGTGTTACCTTTTATGATTTGAAATTCACACGGCCTTAACTCACGCGTTTAGCGCTACGTATTAAACCATGAAAATTACAAATGCATAAAATTCCTGGATTCCTTTATTCCCCTAAAACTTAGCTACCTTCAGGCTAAGTCAGATTTCCTTTCTTGACGTGTCCTTGATCAAGGTTCATCTTAGGAGATAAGCCTTGCTCTGATTTAACTTGTATTTTCGACTAACAATTGACACTCACCGAAGTCCGGCCTTGAAAACATCGAATTTTATAATTTAATATAAAAACCCGATTTTTCCCGCCTTACAACGGCTAATATCAGTTGTAATATATATATATATATATATATATAAGCCAAATACCACTCACTCACTCACTCACTGACTCATCAAGAAATCTTAAAAACTACTGAACGGATTTCAACGAAATTTGGTATGTAGCTTCTTCTAGGACCGTAGATGCTCACTTAGAAAGGGTTAAAAAAAAATTCGAAATCTTAGGGGGGGCTTGGGGAGTCAAAGTTACTAAATCACGATTTCTCCAAAACTACCAAACGGATTGGAACGAAATTTGGTATGTAGCTTCTTCTAGGGCCATAGGTGCTAACTAAGAAAGGTTTTAACAAATTCGAAATTTTAAGGTGGTTTGGGGGTCAAAGTTACTAAATCAAGATTTCTCAAAAACTACTGAACAGATTGGAATGAAATTTGGTATGTAGCTTCCTCTAGGGCAATAGGTGTTCAGTAAGAAAGCGTTTCAAAAAATTCGAAATCTTAGGGGGGTTTGGGGGGGTCAAAGTTTAGAAAGTACTAAATCACGATTTCTCCAGAACTACTGAACGGATTGGAATGAACTTTGGTATGTAGCTTCATCTAGGGCCGTAGGTGCTCGCTAAGAAAGGGTTACAAAAAATTCGAAATTTTAGGGGGTTTGGGGGGTCTAAAGTTACTAAAAATCCCCATAAAAATACATAGTATAATATATTTATTAATATATTCTTTTGGTTATTATACATTTAACTTTGATTTCTCTATCGATCAATGCAAATCCGGATCGGGGCATCTATCTATATATTTTGCTGCCCCGATCTATATATTTATCATCATATATATAATGAACGATTTGTCTAAACATGGTGAAATCTCAAACAATATATATATACTATTTATGAGATAGATATTCCAATTAAACAAAATATTGTACGGTTATAAGTCTTATGAAATTTTTTGAAGGGTTTAAAATATTGGTAAATTGGAATTTTTTATTTTGTTGCCTACAGACTGATCACGATTTCTTAAAATATCCTTGAAACAAGAAACCTGGCTCAAATAACTGTACCTTGGCCCTCCCTCCCCTCCCTCACTTTCACGTTCCTACTCACTGACCACAAGGCACTTGTGCATCAGTTGGGCTTATCATTATGATATTATCATTCCTCTAAACCCTTCTATTCCTGATACTCCCGTTCCCTCTTATATTGCGGAGGATAATAGTGGGGAAATTGGGCAGCTTTCAGACAATGATCTCCAAAACTCTCAGTCTCCGTCGACAGAACCGTGTTTGTTATCTGATACTGTTGAGTCAGATCATTGTTCCATCGTTCAAACCACCCAGAAACGTGGGGAAAACGGCGAAAACGTTTTTCTAAAACTAATCGTGCTAAAGCACATAGGGAGTCTGTCAAAAGATGCAATACAAAAAATCCTGCCGTGCATCGTGAGGCTTCTATGAAACTAGAATTTTGAAACGTAGCACAAATTATTTTTAAGTTATATTAGGAAAGACAAAATCTGTTGCATTTCAGTTATTTCTGTCTACGGGATAAAACATTTTTCGTAGCCGATATTTTAGGTGAAATGTACCTCAAAAGCTAATTTGTAATTTTCACGTTCGTTCAAGGGTTGTGAGTAACAAAGTGATTGAAATAGTTATCTAGGGTGCAAAATTGAGTAAACGAGATAAACACTTGGTATACAATTCCTAATTAAAAAACTGAAAAAATGTAATAATTATGAAAAACTTAGGGATCTTGTGGTTTTCTCTGGCACCACTACCATATGTCACCCCAGGAGCAGAGCCTCTAGTTGACAATATATTTACGACTTTTACATCAAAAAAAGTTAATACGCACGAACCAGGTTTGTCGAACCATAAGGGTCTTTCAGTGCAGTTTATTTGCTTGTGTATCTGGGGTGCAAAGTTGCGTCTGTCGCACGAGATACGCATTGGCAAATTTTATTGAAGGTGACTAAGTTAAACTGTGCGCCCGTAATACACACGTTTTTCCTACAGCTACATTTTACTTTCTCACTATATTATAGTATAGAGAAAGTTTAGTGACCGCAAAAAAAATCGATGTTGAGATTTTTGTGGAAACATCCGTTTTGGGATCCCCTGAGTCCAAAAATGTGGTTTTGACAAAATGTCTGTATGTATGTATGTCTGTATGTATGTATGTCTGTATGTATGTATGTATGTATGCAGGTATGTCTGTATGTATACAAAGCTAGAGGGAAAACTATGCGATCGATTTCAAACAAATTTGAACCAGACATGTCAAGTAGGCCTGTATAGATGCACAAAAAATGTTGTTGACAGAATTTGAAAAAAAACCTTTTTGGCAAAAAAACCCCAAAAAATCGATTATTATTTTTTTATTAAAAAAAGGCTTTAACGATTTTGATCAAATTTAGCTTATTTGTAGCCTTTAATGTACTCTACCATATGCAAAAAATCGCATCTTTCTAAAAATTCTCGTTTAGTTAGTAATAGTAATAATAATAATAACAGATTTTTGGGGGTTTCTTGCCATAAAGGAAGTTGTTTTTAAAAATGTTTCAAAAAAATTTTCGTGCATCTATACAGCCCTAATTGACGTGTTTGGTGTAAATTTGTTGGAAATCGATCGAATAGTTTTCTCTCTAGATAATAATAATAATATTTATTAGTTAATCTCCTACTTTAATAAATCACCTCTCCTACCCCTCATACAATTATGAAGTCACGGTGAATCTGTTTAATAACTTAAATATGTTTGTGAGAAAGTATGTGCCAGTTCCTGGTACCGTTTATTTAAAGTAGCGTTTTAGTTTTTAAAAAGATCTGTTTTACAGCGGTTACTTCCATAACAATCAACATTTTCAAAACCTAGTCTACATCAGCTGTTTACTTTGCGTACAGTGCGCAAGTGGAGTGTGAAAAGTAAAACAAAGAGGTATTATTACTTAAAATTACTTGACGCTGAACGCATGTAGTTTAGCTTTCGCACTGCTGTGAGTGTACAAAAACGCACTATATTAAACAGCTGTAGGAAAAGTGATTTGTGTCCCTTGCAAAGGTAAACATGTATGAAGGCCTAAATAGGAAAAAAATATCGATTTAGACAAAGCGTTTTTGGGGCAGGATCTGAAATAGTTTTTTTTTAATTGCCTGTGAGGCTTAATATTTACGAGATATTTCGTTCGTTCATTTATTCATAACTGCAAGCGAAGCCAAAGGTAACTGCTAGTAGAGCTATATACATTTATTGTAAAATGAGAGGCAAATAGGGCAAACAAACTAATATATGGAAATTATGTATGTTACACATGGAAAATAAAAGTATCTATCTATCTATCTATCTATCTATCTATCTAATAGGCGGATACTGTCTGTGGTTTTAGTCTTATCATCGTCTGATTGAAGTAATCTATAGAGTAGAAAATAAAAGCTTCATTCTTTTACAGCGAAAACAAATAAACTTCTAAAAGAAAAAACCTTGAAGAAAGGACGCACATGTGAGCTTGACACTGAACACTATGAGAAGCGGCCGACGCACAGTGCATTGCGTGCTTCGCACACCAACCCGCGTATTGGGAGTATTTTCAAAATACAGTACATTGCGTGATTCGCACGCCAACCCGCATATTGGGTGTATTTTCAATTTACAGTACATTGCATGCTTCGCATGCCAACCCGTATATTGGGAGTATTTTCAATATATACTACATTGCGTGCTTCGCACGCCAACCCACATATTGGGAGTATTTTCAATACACAGTACATTTCGTGCTTCGCACGCCAACCCGCATATTGGGAGTATTTTCAATATACAGTACACTGCGTGCTTCACACGCCAACCCCCCGTATTGGGAGTATTTTCAATATACAGTACATTGCGTGCTTCGCACGCCAACCCGCATATTGGGAGTAT
>JAGFPH010001449.1:68619-78919 GCA_018207615.1 Philaenus spumarius
TGCGTGCTTCGCACGCCAACCCGCATATTGGGAGTATTTTCAATATAAAGTACATCGCGTGCTTCGCACGCCAACCCGCATATTGGGGATATTTTCTATACACAGTGCATTGCGTGCTTCGCACGATAAACCCCGTATTGCGTGTATTTTCTACACACAGTACACTGCGTGCTTCGCACGCCAACCCCCGTATTGGGAGTATTTTCAATACACTGAGCATCGTGAATTTTAGGCCTATGTGCTATGGACGCACATGTGCGTCCGATTAAAAATATTAGTGATTATTACGCAAAAAGGTTCAAAAATAAAAAATTAAAGTAATTTCTACTCATTTAGGCTATAATATAAACAATAAAAGGTCAGCTCCTAGCATAGGAAATACGAAATTTGCGTAGCAGTGAACGTGTTAACCCTAACAGAATGCAGGCGTGTACAGGCTGCAGTGCAGCGAAGCATAAATCAAGTAATTCTATTTACAACCCAGTTTAAAATAATCACTATTATATTTGCCTATTACGGGAATTATTGAAACAAATAGTGCAACTAAATCAACCGTATTCATCCGCCGTGTCAACAACTGGACGCTTCCAGGCGTAATTATCTACTTATGTCCCATTATGCACGGTTTCATTCATCTTCGTACAGTCCGTCTGTCGCGCCCGGAGGGGATGTTTAACACAATACCTACGAGTTTGTTATTCGTTGTTCTTTGCAGCTCATTTAGTTGAAACTATGAAATGATTATTACATATTTTATGGAAACAAAAGGTAGCAAAAATAAAACGTACCAATACAAAAACCCACATATATACACAAATTCACAGAAAAGTTTACTTACAAATATGATAAGAACTTCAGTTTATTCTTTATTCTAAGTTTATATTAGTCTTATTAAATGTTAGTTTGTGCAACACTTTAGTTTTATTTTACAATTTTATTGGTTTTATGTAATAAAGTGAAAGATGCTTATCGTCCGACAAACCTGGTTCGTTCATATTAACTTTTTTTGTATAAAATTCATAAATATATTGTCATTTAGGCGTCTACCCCCTATGATGATGCCAATGTAAAATCCCTAATCAGAATTTTTACATTTTTTAAATTTTTTTATAGGATTTTTTACGGAAATGTTGACTGATGAGGAGAGAGGCACTTGGGGCTATGGGGGGGGGGGGGGGGGGTAACTGTGACCTGAACATAATGTAAGACACAGACCGAAATAGACACGAAATATCCTTAATTTTGTCCTTAATTTTTACATGTTTTCAATTTTTGGAAAGGAATTTTAAATATTTATTGAATAAAAAGTAGCCTAAAATATTCTTTGAAACGTCCTCTACATGTTAACCCTTGCAGACCCAGTGTCCTCTTCAGAGGACATCATATTTAGTGAATTTTCTATTTTTTTGTAACATTGTTTGAGCATTTGAAACCGAATGTCAAGCACAAAAATAACTATGAAGGAATAGTTCTTTCCGTTTCTAACTTGTCTCTAACTTGTAAATGACTAACTTGTAAAAGGGTAGATTTGTCAGTATTTTTTATTAAAAGGGTCTCAATACAATTTTGGACAGCTTTAAGGCATGCCTACCCACGTTTATTCCAAACATCGGAATTAAGTGATATTTTCAAACATTTGTGGCGGCCCAATTTTGGTTCAACGAAATAAAGATTTGATAATATTATCGTACGGGTAGCAATTTAGTTTGAAATGGATTATTTAAATATGTCAAAATTATTTTCTTTTAATTTTGAGATAAAACTTTTTTAAGATTTCCCCAAAAATATATGTAACTCTTTTATAGACACTATAACTTCCCACAGATACATACAATATTTGAACGTATTTTGTATCCGTTTACAGATATTATAGCTTAACTCCTAAAACTGTTAGCCTACTAAACCTTTTGTTTTGAAGGGTTTTTAAAACCACCCACGATTACTCAAAAGGTTGAAAATTAAGGATTACAGGACAAATAGGATATCAGCTGTTTTTGTTATTTTTGTCAGGACCTTGAAAACGGGGAAGGAGCTTACAGCGAGGGTAACTAGGTTCGAACCTGATGTAATCTGTGTAGCAGATGGGACGAACGCCTTTAACCTCTCAGTCACTCCGCTCAAAGCCGAAAACAAAACTTTGCTTGATAAGGTTGGGCAAATCCATTTAAAGTTTTGTAGACCTTATAGATATTATTTTAAGTGTGATCACAGTCGGTAGGCCTACTTGGTAAAATCCAAATTATGGGTAAACAATAATTCACATATAAATTACACAAACAAATAAACAATACAGTCATTTTATTAATACGTGAACATCAAACATTGAAGTAGCCTCTTTTTTTAAGTATTTATTACAAAAGGAGTGGGAATGAAACACTTATATCATTCGAATGTGCCTCTAGACTGCACATACCAGCGTAAATAAACACGATTACCGGAATCCGCTATTCCTACAACTTAATTAAAATACGTGTATAACAGGAACACACACAATTTTCACTTTATAAAATTCTGTAACAACTCCTATAAAAGCGAGTGTATGTCTGTACGTACGTACGTGAGTAACATATATAGTATAATAACAGCTGATTTCACCCATCACCTGTAATACTTACACAAACCCAGCGTAGATTATACTTCTTGGGGTTATGTTTGCAACTTCAATCGTTATAATTTCTTGTGAAATTTATATTTTTAAATATGAGTTATAGAACTAATGCATACTATAATATACATATATAATGTTTGCTCTGAGGTTATAAACTGTATATAAATACAACCTTTTACTATCAACAATATTCGTTTATACAAATTTAAAGAAGAGATCGCCTACCTATTCGTTTAGTTTCGGAAACATTCGTACATCTTCGTATACCGTATAAAAACATATTCGATTATTAATTTCTTCACTGTAATATTAATAACTTCTAAATCTTTTGATCTATTAATATGAAATAAAAAGCAATTAAAAGATATCTTTCTTTAAATATATAATAACGTATGTGAATAAATATGTTTAACAAATAGGCATACATTTTTATAATTCTTATTATTGTACACATTTACCGAGTTAAAAAACCCCGTCAGCATAGTTAGCAAGTGAGAATTAATGTTGTTTTTAAAAAGTTTGTTTTATGATGTATTTCTGGTGTGTGTGTGTGTGTAATTAATCTGCCTGTGATTTTTCAAGGGGGCTTACTAGTTAGTACTGAAGTATATATGTTCACCGTACTTTACTTTTACATCAATCTACAAACTACGGATGTTCACATCGATTTTCACGACTCGATACATTGAATCAATCCTATGTGTATATCAAGGACCCAAATATATTCATTACCGGTACATACATAAAAATTGTTCCAACTTACAGTCTCTAGTCACAGTTTACTTCCACTGGTAAAAATGTAGTTTACCTTGTCAATAGATTTCTAAGGGAATTTGATATAACATGAAAAAACACATCTAACTGATTGTAGAAACAACAAAAATTTTCCCGGGAAATAATATTTGTAGGAGTTATGAAAGAAATAAAACTTGAAATTGTATAGGCTAAGTTTCGACTTTTCCGCGATATTTGACGTAATTATAACAAAATAAATCACTTCACATACACCAAACATGTAAGAATTAAATAAACTAAACAATATTAACCCCAAAAGTATCCACAAAGCAAGAAAATGTGAAAAAATGTAACAAACATAATTACGAAAACAAATACATCGAACAATAGAAAGTACAGTATAACTGCGTATTTAAAATGGAAATTCATCAACGTTGCCAAATCGAACAATAGGTTATTGTACTGAATAAGGTGTGTATAAATCAAGGTAACTAGATAGTAAAGGTTGCCTCATGTGAGAAATATCAAAAAAAGTGGAGGTTTGAGTTTGTCTACATGACAATGAAACAACCTTTACTATCTAGTAACCTTGTGTATAAATCTCTATTTCAAACTCGTCGTATTATCACTTTATATAATTAGAATTAAAAAAAAACTAGAGGACTAACCTAGACTGTTTAGTCACAGTATGTTGCCGATAACATTATAATTATAATATTTGTATAATTATAATATTTCGTCGTATTATCACTTTATATAATTAGAATTAAAAAAAACTAGAGGACTAACCTAAACTGTTTAGTCACAGTATGTTGCCGATAACAGTATAATTATAATATTTGTATGATTATAATATTTCATCGTATTATCACTTTATATAATTAGAATTAAAAAAAAAACTAGAGGACTTACCTAAACTGTTTAGTCACAGTATTTTGCCGATAACAGTATGATTATAATATTTATATAATTATAATATTTCGTCGTATTATCACATTATTTATAATTAATTAGAATGAGTTGCCTAAACTGTTCGTTTCTACACAAAAAAGAACAAGAACAATCCGGCAACGCTGGCAGGATGGTAAGAAAAACATGTCGGCACTTTACAATGTAAATTTCCATAACGAACTTTTGATTTGAAAGTTTTTAATGTTGTACGTGTTGAATATGGTTAAATGTTGGTTTCCCGGTATCAGTGAAGTGTATAAATACTATATTTATTAAGAAAAAAGTTTAGGTTTGTGTGTTTGTAGTAGTTTTGATTGACAAGGTAAAGTAAATAAATACCCTTCCACTTTGTGAACATATATAATTTAGTAACTAAGTAGTTTTTGCAGAAATGCAAGCATTAAAAAAAGAAGCCTGAAGTTTTAAGTTATAGTCTTTAGTGTCACAGTATGTTTACCTGTATTCAACATTCAATAGTAGAATGTGCTTAGGTTGACAGCACTACTCTATTCCCTAAAAAAAGGTGGTCTGCCAACATATCAGCTGAGGGTCGTAAAGTAAATTTACGCCTTATTATGTAGGCCTAAATATGTATCATTAATTTGCATCAAGCTTCCTCTTTGCCCTTTCCCACTCGTATCCTCGTAGCTCCAAGGTAAGAATTTGCATACAAATAAATTCCAATTAGTTATGTGAAAAACAAGTTCAGTTTCGTTATTACTTTACAAAAACACAATTGGTCGAATTTCGACCACAGGAGGTAGGGCCTACTAGTTGTAATTATTTGTTTTATCATAGCCTATTGTTCATTTGAGATATTGAGTTACCTTTTACTTTATAAATATTACGTACAATAGTGTCAGAAACGATTAGGCCTTTCTGCAAAGGACGAGCAAATTAGGCTCGCAAAACAAATAAACGGTACCAGATACTTTCTCCCAGTTGAATCTTTATACCTTCCCAAGAGTATCATTAGGAGGTGGTTATTTAGAATTGCAAAATTAGGAAAATTTTACCATGGAAAATATTAGATGCATGTAACACACATCCTATATTATATTATTATTATTTAAACTATTTGATCGATTTCGAACAAATTTGCACCAAACTTGTCAATTAGGCCTGCACGAAAAAAGTTTTTGAAAAACAACCCCCTGTTTGGCCAAAAACCCCCAAAAATCAGTTATTATTATTATTATTTCCTAAACGAGAATTTTTAGAAAGATGCTGTTTTTTGCATATGGTAGGGTATATTAAGGGCTACAAATAAGTCAAATTTTATCAAAATTGTTAGAGCCGTTTTTTGAGAAATTTTGATTTTTCTCGTTTTTTTGCCATTTTTGGGGGATAAAACTCCTTAAACATAAAAAAAAATGAAAAAACGCCTGGAGATATTCCAGAACTGCACCTTCATACCAAATTTCATCAAAATCGGACCGTTGGTATGGTCTCCAGCTCAATATACCTCCTTACAGGCACACGGACACACGGACAGACATCACCAAAAAAACACTTTTTTGGGTTCAGGGAGCACCAAAACAAATAATTCCACTAAAAATTCAAATTCGAACATTTGGACGAAAACAATACTTTCTCCATATACTACGTATAGATAGATAGATAGATATTTTTATTTAGGGTGGAGAAAGTAAAAATGCACTATTCCCTTTTCAGACACAGTATCAAAGTTCGTTCAAAATTGATGTAGGCTATATACTGTATGTTCTAAATACTACTAAAATCTTATTCCTGGGACGTTTTCTAAAAACTGCAGCCATTAGCATAAGGGGAAATATACGGTATTTGATTAATGCTAGGCTTGAGAGAGTAATTGGAAAATGTAGGCCTGTAGTAGGCCTAGTCAGATTATTTTACTAAACACACACAAAAATAAAAGCAAATAAGTAGTATTAAAGTTGAATGTAAAGCGAGTTTTGCAAAAAATAATATATATGGGCTAGTGGAATTCGAAATGAATACCTTAATCAACATTACAATAACGATCAGGGTAGTTTTTGAGCGTTTATATTGGCATCTATGTCACAATGTAAAGTACGGAAGTATTGCAAATTTACGGCAATTGTCCTAAATAAACACTATTCACAGTTTAACCTAAAAATAAAGGTTATTCCTACAATTTAAAACACCCAAATTAAAGCACAATATCAATTGAACCACTGATTGGAAAAAGGGAATAACTGCGTGATGAAGTGATTTCCAAAAACGAAAAAAAACTGTATAGAGAGTTAGTTTTTAATATTTTCAAAATACTTATAATTGAAGATTTGTTTCAAACCTACTAAGAAACAAAATGATATCATAAAAAACAATCCATCTAAAAAATTAAAATTTTAACAAATTTTTAAAACATCAAAAAATATTTCCTTTTTCCAATCAATCAATTTTTTTCTCATAAGTTTAATGTTTTTCACCTGAATACACTATTAATGGTAGGTTAATTAATGAAAAACTGCAATATAGTGTATAACATTGTTTACTGATACAAAAGAATGAAAAACACAAGTCTTTTATTCGTCAAGATTTTCTTCTTCTTGTACTTCAGTTGTTTTCCAAGAAGCAATGGTGTTGTAAAATTCCTTATATTCATCGGGTATGTACTTTATGATCTTTACCACATCTTGAATCTTCTTTTTATTAATGGGAACTTGACCATCTTCATACGCTCTCGAAGTTGGCAGTGGTACTTCCTTCACGTTACTCTTCAGTAAATTAAAAATGTCAGTTGTAACACCATCAATAAACTCATGAGCCTGTACGTAACCTGGTGAGTCCATTTTATAAATAAAGTGTCTATATTTGCTTATTTGAAATTGGATTTTATTATCTGCAATACTCCGTGTATTTTTTTTGTAGAAAGGTTTCCACCATTTTTTAAAATCTAAAATCATTTCGTTTTGAACCTCGAAAACCTGAAATGGGGTATCGGCTTTTCTTGAAATAGATATCATATGATTGTACTGTGTTGGTAAATATACTCTGTCATGTCTTTTTATTTCTCTTTTTATCACAGCAAAGTTCCTGTCACATGGCAGGAAGCTATGGCCACGGACAGGAAAATATTGTTCAATCGTTTTGAAGCGCTTTGACACGGTCAAGCTAGAAAGCATCCTATTCATCGTATTATTACGGTTTTGACCGCCACAAGCATCGCTAAAAATATGCAAGTCAGTGACCGATTCTGATAAAAAGTTTTCCAGGTAATGACTCAAAAATGTGCATACTTCATCTGGTCCCTTGCAGCCTTGACCTTCATGATAAGTATAAAATACTGATTGGTTATTGGCGAGATTATGAATTCCAAACACATAATGCCATAGTTTTCGTAAATAAAACATGTCTTGGACAGGGATGAATGGCAGAGCAAGATTTTGCATGTAGTCGAAGGCCAACCCAGTTACTTTTGGGTTAACTGTGCTTAATTTTTTTATTTCTTCAAACTTTTTGTAAAATTTACTGGACCTTCTTTTGTGAACTATAAGTTCTGCGACAGCACACCGTTTAGATATCTCATTCAAAAATGGTGATTTTATTTTTACATTTAGTTCTTCACAGGTCGAACATACATCCACTTGTGGCCTACCGAACCTAAAGCCATAGTTCGAGTTGTAATGCCTAAGGTAGTATTCATATTTTACAATGTCTTTGAATTGAGTATATTTCTCTTGGAACATTTCGTACATCTTTTTCACTGTTAATGTACTATCGAGGTAAGTCACAGATTTTCCTGTGTAACGAGCGATTTTTGTAGGATACTCTTGAATATGAGAATCTATTTTAGCGATGGCGTCAGGAGACAGTAGGTTGCCTCTATTATTGTGCTTACCGCGATTGTCTTTGGGTGTTTCATTTTTTGAAAGCAAGGTTGTGAGGCGAAAAACACGTTTGTTGGAAACGGCATACAATCTAAGAAAGGCTTCACGGCAAACAATCAATCGCTCAGTGTCTCTAATCACGAAGTACTTAAAAGAAGAATTCTTTTTCTTCTTACTATCGTTACCTGATTTTGACCTTTGAACATCAAAACGTTCAATATTACCCATGAGGAAGGTGTCCTGCTCATTTTTTGTTCTTGTTGAGTATAAAGAAATAATAAAGTTATCCTTATCTTCTTGAGAAAACTTACTACAGCATTTATATTTACAATTACAATCAGAACCGGTTTTTTTTTGCAGGAACGGTTTGACCTTTACTATTTACATATTCTTCCCCTTTCATTCTGGCTACTTTCCTTTTTTCTTTTACATAATTAGAAGTATTTCTAACACCCTTTTTACGCTTAGGAGGCAATAGGCCAAGATCCTCATCGCTAGACATGTTCTGCAAAACTAGGCTTAGGTCAAAGTGAGGTTAGGAACAAATACAGAAGCCTAAAACTCACCAAAGCCAGCTTTATCTTACCACCTTCTGCTTGTTATTTATTAAAATGCTCGTAAATGTTTCCAAATTATATCCTGTAATCAACACTAATCACTTCCAGTTAAAACAAACTGCTATGTATCACAAAAACTGTAGGCCTAGATAATACACAAACTGTCTCACAACAATCATCACACTTCAGAAGTGCATAGAACATGGAACAAAACACAGGGAATAGTTTGTTTTGAAACGAGAGAGACCTCTAGTGGCTGTCGGCCGAAACACAATGTACCGTGGTGTCGCGCAGTGAGTGGAAGAAGGAAATAAGTACAGCAGTTATTCCCTTCTTCCAACCAACAACAAATAGCACCGTCTGGATCTCCCCTATAGAGTTCAGATAATATTACCTTTTTCCACTCAATGATGTAGCTATATTAAATGAACAAAACTGCTATATCAGATTGAAATCGCCAAAAATTGTACTTATTCCCTTTTTCCAATCAGTGGTTCAATTTAACTATATAAAGCTAAACATAACTAACTATGAAACATGAAAATAAATTAACAATAAAGCCTACTAATCCTGCAATAAAAAAGAATACCTTATGCTAGGCCTAATTACTTGAATAACAATGCTCGTACAACACATTTTTGTAATGGAAATACAGTAGAAGGTAAATGCACTTCACGGAACGCACTGTACGCACGACAAACACAAATAATACGCAACAAACGCACGCATTTGTTTTAATCGCAATGTTTTACGCACACCATTAACCTACAAACACCGACACTAAGCTGGGTTGACGGTAAACTGATTGGGAAGAAGAAGAAGGGTAGGTTAGTTTCGCAGAGATAAGAAATCGAGAAGGCAGTTGCTGTGACGTAATCATAGTTCAAACAAAGCACTTGTAGCGATCGTTCTATGTTCTATCTCTCTTTGCCTATAGTTTAAGGCTTAACGTTTATTTAAAGCATTTTAACCAGTTTATTTTGCTTAAAGTAAACTGGTTACGATTTATATTCTTGTGCAAATAAAGGATGCTATGCTTTCGTAAAGAATTCTGTCCCAATTTTACTTTTTTTTAATTTGACAAAGATTAAACCTTACCTAAAATTTAATTTAATACAATATTCTACAATTAGGGCCTACATCCAAATAAAACGAAAACATTTTTAATTCAAATGGTCTGTTTACATATTAAAATAGAGTGAATTACGTGCAAACATTTCCTAAAATACTTTAAAATAGGAAAATTACTGGTATTTAAAACATTCAATTTAGTCTTTATGATTTGTTGTTTGATTGAAAATTATTTTAATTCCATCCTTTATATAGGCTGAACTTTGGTGCACTTCACGGGTATTTTATACAATTTTTGGAAAAATTTCTTTCCCGATTTTACAAAATAAATGAGACCTCCTGTTAATTTAATAAATGACCAGGCTTAATTTGTCTATCTATATATATAAAAGCCAAAACCCACTGACTCACTGTGACTCACTGATTCACTGACTCACTGACTCACTCATCACGATTTCTCAAAAACTACCGAACGGATTGGAATGAAATTTGGTATGAAGCTTCCTCTAGGGCGATAGGTGCTCACTAAGAAAGGGTTTTAAAAA
>JAGFPH010001449.1:79019-97966 GCA_018207615.1 Philaenus spumarius
GGATCAAAGTTATTAAAAAATGACTTCTTCAAAATTACAGAACGGATTTGAATGAAATTTGGTTTGTAGCTTCCTTTAGGGCCATAGGTGCTCACTAAGAAAGGGTATGAAAATTGTCGAAATTTTAGGAGGGGTTTGGGGGATCAAAGTTACTAAAATCATAATTTCAGATCTTTTAATATTATGACAATAGTGCTTTTGTTATTTAAGATCTCTATATATAAAAGCAAAATACCACTCACTGACTGAACACTTAAAAAGAATACAATTACGTTAAAAAGACTGAAAATACTAATTACCATGGGCAACGCCGTACGGGTCAGCTAGTCTATGCATATAAATAAAATTGAAGTGTCTGTCTGTGATTTCAAAATATTTGTTCCTAAACTCATAAGGCTATTCGCTATTCACACTTTACTTTCTCCCCCTAAACGTAGTATATGAAGAAAGTATTGTTTTCGTCCAAATTTTCGAATTTGAATTTTTAGTGGAATTATCTCTTTTGGTACTCCTTGAACCCCAAAAAATTGTTTAGTGGAATTATCTATGTTGGTGCTCCCTAAACCCAAAAATATTTTTAGTGGAATTATTTGTTTTGGTGCTCCCTGAACCAAAAAAAAGTATGTTTTTTTTTATGTCTCCGTGTGTCTGTGTGTCTGTTAGGATGTGTACAGAGCTGGTTTTGATGAAATTTGGTATGTAGGTGTAGTTCTGGAATATCTCCAGGAATTTTTTTCAAATTTTTGATTTAAATTTCTCAAAAACGGCTCTAACGATTTTGATAAAATTTTGCTTAATTGTAGCCCTTAATGAACCCTAATATATGCAGAAAAAATGTTTAATTTCTCGTTTAGGTAATAATAATAATAACTGATTTTTGGGGGTTTCTGGCCAAAAAGGGATTGTTTTCAAAAACATGTTTTCGTGCATACAGGCCTAAAACTGACATGTTTGGTGCAAATTTGTTCGAAATCGATCGAATAATAATAATTACGAGTTACTCTCCTACTTTAATACAATTATGAATCACAGTGAATCTGTTTAGTAATTTAAATATGTTTGTGAGAAAGATGTGGCCAGTTACTGGTACCGTTTATTTATTTTATGTCTGCCTGTCCAGGCTAATCTCCGGAATGGCTGAACCAATTTTGACGAAACTTCCATTTGCATCTAGAGGACTTTTCAGATACTAAAATCTAGGTTACTTTATACTCGGAAAATATTTAGGATTCCTATTTAAAAATTTAAAAACGCGATTGTTAAAATAAGAGAAAATAAAATTGAGCTCGCCCATTTCAAACATAATATAGTGCGTTAGTGTGCCATAGCTTGACGCATGGATTAGTAGTTTTCTGGAGGGACGTGACACGCGACATTATTAATTAAACAACTAATTTGGATCAAAGACTTAACACTTTGACAGGATCTCCAGTGTTTTTATTTACTGTATACGCTGGTTTAACCGTTAAATGTATATAAAACAGTACAGACCAGGCAACATGTACCTTTACCTGGGAAAAATGCAGGAGAGATGAAACTTGGTAATATAGTACATTTTGACATTCTAAGATACATACCACTTTGAGCTTAAGCCACCATCTTGGAAAATTGTGATCAAATTCCGGGTTTCTTCCAAATACCTCTGCTGGGTGCGTCCTAGAAAAAAAATTCGTATAAAAATTACAAAAGATTGAATTTTCTAAAACTTTTGTTTAAAAAATCTTTTTGTTAAATAAATAGTTTTTGAATTGAGGGCCATCTTATGTGTTGTGTATTCATTAAAAAACTGCATGAATGCGCTATTATCACCTGAAATTTATGAATATTATAATTTTTATTATATTATTGAACTATTATTGCTATTATTAGTTTTGTAATAATAATAATAATAGTAATAATTATTATTATTTTTCATTGTAATAGCTTCTACACCACCAGTGAAGTAAAGTTAATAGGGCCTTTTTACTTTCTCACTATACTATAGTATAGAGAAAGTATAGTGATCGCAAAAAAAATCGATGTTGAGATTTTTGTGGAAATATCCGTTTCGGGATGAGTCCAAAAAAGTGGTTTTTACAAAATGTCTGTCTGTATGTCTGTATGTATGTATGTCTGTATGTATACAAAACTAGAGAGGAAACTATTCAATCGATTTCAACCAAATTTGCACCAGACATGTCCAGTACGCCTGTATAGATGCACGAAAAAGGGTTTTGAACAATTTTGAAAAACAACCCCCTTTTTGGCCAAAAAACCCCCAAAAAATCAGTTATTATTTTTTTATAAAAAGACGGCTCTAACGATTTTGATAAAATTTGGCATATTTGTAGCCTTTAATGTGCCCTACCATATACAAAAACCTGCATCTTTCTAAAAATTCTCGTTTAGCTAATAATAATAATAATAATAACTGATTTTTGGGGGTTTTTTGGCCATAAAGAAGGTTGTTTTTCAAAAAGTTTCAAAACCTTTTTACGTGCATCCATAAAGACCTAATTGACGTGTTTGGTGCAAATTTGTTCGAAATCGATCGAATAGTTTTCTCTCTAGATAATAATAATAATATTTATTAGTTAATCTCCAACTTTAATAAAAAAAACTCTAATACCCCAACCTACAAGTCACAGTGAATCTGTTTAGTAATTTAAATGTGTTTGTGAGAAAGTATGTGCCAGTTCCTGGTATTTAGGCCTACTGTATTTCCTGTTTATTTACTATGGTTTTATTTATAAAAACTGCACGAATGCCTTATTATTTCCTTAAAATGAATTTATTATAAATTTGTTGTATTAATATTATTATTGCTATTATTGCTTTTAATAATAATAGTTATTTTAAATCAGAAATTTATGTTAATTTACATTCTTACAATTGCGTATACACACTTGTTTTTGAAATAATTTATTTTAATAATTGTAATTATAATTTTACTTTCTCACTATACTATAGTATAGAGAAAGTATAGTGATCGCAAAAAAATTGATGTTGAGGTTTTTGTGGAAATATCCGTTTTGGGACCCTCTGAGTCCAAAAAAGTGGTTTTTACAAAATGTCTGTCTGTATGTATACAAAGCTAGAGGGAAAACTATTCGATCGATTTCAAACAAAATTGCACCAGACATGTCAAGTAGGTCTGTATATATGCACGAAAATCAATTTTGAAAAATTAAAAAAAAAACCCATTTTGGCAAAAAAAACTCCAAAAAATCAGTTATTTTTTAATAAAAAAACCGCTCTAACGATTTTGATAAAATTTGGCTTATTTGTAGCCTTTAATGTACCCTACCATGTGCAAAAAACAGCATCTTTCTAAAAATTCTCGTTTAGCTAATAATAATAATACAGTAGAACTCCAACTATCCGGATTAATTGGGACCGGACCCGATCCGGATAATCAAAAATCCGGATAGTTGGATTTTTCTCGGAAAAAGGCCGTTTTTAGGAGAAAAACGTAAACAAAACACAATAGAGAACATTTACGGTATTTATTATGAAAAAAACAATATCAATGACAATGTTTAAATTACGTAATATTTACAAACAATACTAAATCACTGTAAAATACATTATTTTTTTAACAAACCAGGCAGAGTCAGCTGTTTTGCTACCTTAAATCGATTCCGCGCTGCCAAGTCTCGCATCCGTTTGACTATGTTCTTATTCAAATCTGATCCGGATAATTGGCGATCCGGATAATTGGAGTCCGGATAATTGGAGTTCTACTGTAATAACTGATTTTTGGGGGTCTTTTGCCCATAAAGGGGTTGTTTTTCAAAAATTTTCAAATCCTTTTTTCGTGCATCTATCAAGGCCTAATTTACGTGTTTTTTGCAAATTTGTTCGAAATAAATCGAATAGTTTTATCTCTAGCTAATAGTAATAATATTTATTAGTTAATCTCCTAGTTTAAAATCACCTCTCCTGCAAATATGAAGTCACAGTGAATCTGTTTAATAATTTAAATATGTTTGTGAGAAAGTATGTGCCAGTTTCTGGTACCATTTATTTATTGTATTATTGAACTAGTATTGCTATTATTATTATTTTTCATTGCACTAGCTTCCACGCCACCCGTGAGGCAAAGATTCTATTTGTCTTTCGAAAGCTGTCAAAGAAACGGATCCACATCTTCCTAAAAGATTTGCCGATGGCATTTAGGAAAGACGTATAATAATATGGTCCGTAGCCAAACCACTTTTCCCATTTCACGAATTGTGTGTAACCCAATCTACAGTTCGAGTATTGAAATCCACATTATCAAATACGAATTGCGAAAACCCCTCCGGGTCAATTTCGATTCTTGGTCGCGGCTGGTCGAAGCTTCAAAACGTTCACTATAAGACGCACAAAAACCAAGAGGACGAAACGTCCAACAGCATTAAAACAAGAGTCTTTTAAGAGACTCCAACTGATAAAGAAACACTCTGGATCCGGACTTCTTGCACAGGAATGCAGCCGTTCCAATTTGCAAGGGTGATAAAATGACCCAGGTCGTGATGCAGCAATTACAGATTGAGACAAAGCAACCCACTTGACTTTTCATTTCTGTAGAGAAACGTGCTTGTTTTTTTTTTTCTTTTCAAACAACACCTTCAAAAAAGTGTGCAGGGTTCAGGGATTACGGTTTAAACATCTTGAAAGAATTTGTCTGTAGGTGGGAAATGCAATGTTTCATATAACTGGGTTTGAATGTCCTCTAAGACTATCATTGCTCAGCCTTCGGATCCTATTTCATATTTTCGTAAAAACTTTCACTCAGCACTTTGAATCCCGTGTTTCGAAAACCAGACAACCGTTGATTTGTTTGACGTTACTTCCAGAACAATATCATGGCCGTATTTCTCAAGTAATCTAAATTTCAACGTTTCCTCGTGTGGACGAAAATCTCCTTCGATTTGATTCGTTAAATCCTGAAGAGAAAATAGACATTCATCCATGTTCTCTACCAAATGAGAATAAATATTTCCATCGGCTCTTCAATATTCGAGGCTGCCGGACGTCCCCTTTTATCTCGGCTTCTCGGTAGACGGTAGAAGTACTTTCCATCTGCGGCTATTAAATCGGAAATATTCTACTTCGCATCCCCATTCAACCCAACGACTCTCGGCAAATCTTAAAACTTTATATAGCATCGTAATTGTGCGCACGTCATAAACAATTTCACGGGTAGCGAGGGGTTTTTTCTTTTCCTTCCGTATAAATTCTGTAGTAATTCTTTCACCACACAAAAACGTCCTTCTTTAAATTTAAATACCGGCACAGCCGATCGAGTCGCTTGTGTTGATTAACACTTTTGCAACGCAATAATGCTGCAATTACTTTTTCGTGTGTTAAGATTGTTCTACATGAATCAATACAATACAATAATTTCTTTTTTCAAGCTTGTTAGACAATGTTTTTTCTAACCGTCTGTCGGCTGGAAGACTATTAAACCTTTTTACTTTTAACACCTCTAGCTCTATATGTTACATGCATAACACTAACAAAACATTACAAAACAACAAGAAATAATTATCTTAAGCCTGACAACCCATACATAATTACATACATACACACGCACACCCTCACACACAGACATACACTCACACACACTCAGAAAATACTATATACTAAGACAAGTAAAAATGAATTACGTATGAAAACTAGGCAAAGATTACCAACAATATGAACATTTTTGCAAAGATTGCCAACAACAACACAAATATTAACAAATGATAGAGGGGGAGCAAAGACATGAAAACAAATACAAATTTACAATTTTAACAATTAAATTCGCGGACTAATTCCCATCTGTATTGCCAAGCCTGTTGTACGTACCGAGCAAGATATTTCCAATTTTCCCCGTTAAGCTGTACAAGTAATTCCTCCCAACTCAACTCCAATTTCCAAAAATATTGTTTCCTAATTGTTCCCAAGATTGGACAAATCGCTAAGAAATGGAAACTATCTTCTTTAGCCTTCAAATTACAGAGCGAACAGTTGTCATTTACCCCCTCCACCCTAGGCCTGCAGTTCAAATACAGCAGCTCTGCTCTACATTTAATTACATTTCGTACTATCCAAACATCCTTATCTAGATACGAGTTGTTATTCAAATTCAAAGATTTATAAATGGTACGAAACATAGAATCGGAACGAGCCTTAAGATTTTCTTGTTTATGTCGAACCCTTATCGCTTCCACTAATGCAAACATGAATCATGCACGATTGTTGATTGTACATTTTTCAAAAATCGTTCGGCTTTGACGTCGTTTCTTTTATCACTTGTTTCTCTAAAAGCAGTCACAACCTTCTGTTCCACACTTGTAACAGCACAGTTTTGTATGGTTTCTGCACATACACGAGTTTCCTCTACATCAGACATGTTCAAAAATTGCAGAGCACACAAAACAGATTCAAAACGGGGCATACTCAAAGAGATCAAAGAACGTACAAAGCGTAATGATAACGTTCTCTCTAGATGACTGTAGTAACACCGTGGTATAGAACAATATCCACGGTGGCTATGCCGGTTATCGCAAGGGTGATGCCAATAGACTTGGTAATTAGGATGAAAATGAAATTGCACGAGGATAAAGTAAGAGAGAGGAAGCGAAAAGGGGTAGATGGAGAGAAGTTATGGAGGTTTGCCAAGATCGATGGGAGAGTAAAGAAAAGGGAGAAGAGACCAGGCTATATTGGGAAAGAGTAGAAGATAGAATGAAGAACCAGTGGATACAATTGGACCATTATATCACGCAAGTAGTCTCAGGCCATGGAAACTTTAGATTTAAACTAAATAAGTTCGGATTAGTAGAGTCGGAAAATTGTGAGGATTGCGGGGAAGTGGACACTGCATATCATGCAATATATGAATGCAGTAAGTACAAGGAAGCGAGGAGGAAGTTGGAGGTGAATTGTGAGGAGATTGGAGTGGAATATGGGAGAAGGGCAATGGTGGAGAATAAAGTGTTTTATAATTTTCAAAGAAGTATGCCAGACAATGGGGAAAGGGAAGAGAAAGCAGGAATTGAAAAGAGGAAAGAGAATAGCACACGGATGAGGTGGAAGCCCGATGATTCCTGTAATGGGATGAGGGGACACTAGTTTGGAAGAATACGGCAACAGGACACCGAGAGTGTCTGGCAAGGAAATAAAGGGGAATAAGAAGTTTAAGAGAATAAAGTATGATACGAAGGCCTGATGAAATAAGTCCAGGACTTGATCCTCAGGGGTGGTGGAGGGCTTCCCCAAACCCCAAACAAGTGTAGTAACACTGAATCGTAAAATCATTGACCCAGGGCAGGTATAAGGTATATTGATTCAAGATAATGGCAGGAATAAAAAGAAGGAATCAAGGACGAATGGAATGGGACGCTTTCACGGTACAGGTCAATCTAAACAAAACTAGTTTCCAATGCTTCGAAAGATGTGTAAATTCGAGTAAATTATTCACTTTATAATTATCATTTTTTGAAACGTATACGATGAAGAATAATAACAATAAGCATTGCTTTTTAAAAATACGCAACACATGAGATTGCACTTAACTCAAAAACTATTTATTTCATACAAAGATTTTTGAAACAAAATTTTAGAAAATTCAATCCTCTATAATTTGTATACGACAATTTTTTCTAGAACGCACCCAAATGAAGTTATTTGAAGAGAAACGGGATTTTATCACCATTTTCCAAGATGGCGGCGTAAGCTCAAAGTGGTATGTTTTTTAGGATGTCAAAATGTACTATATTACCAAGTTTCATCTCTCCCAGGTAACTTCATTTTTAACTCCCTGCTGCCTGGTCTAGTATGCAATAACGTGAAATGTAATTACTCACAGATGTTAACACACCTTAAAACCAAATTTGTAATTTCTATGTTCGTTCGTGAGTTATGATTAACGGTTATGAGTTATGAGGCGGAAAACGGGATTTTTAGCGTTTATTGGCGTATAGCTGATGATGTACGTAAGCCTGAAAGGGATACATAGATCGATTTGGGCAAAACTTACTGTGCGTTCTTGGGCCATGGAACACGGATCTAAAATTCTTCTTTTTTTTAAATTGCGTGTAATTGTAAATATTTATCCGATAAGTTCTTTTATTTACCTCATTCAGAATAAAAACGCAACCACAAGCATTTAGTCCACGTTTGATTTATAAAATACACAATTTTACTTTCTCACTATACTATAGTATAGAGAAAGTATAGTGATCGGAAAAAAATCAATGTTGAGATTGTTGTGGAAATTTCCGTTTTGGTACCAACTGAATCCAAAAAAGTGGTTTTTACAAAATGTCTGTCTGTATGTATACAAAGATAGAGCGAAAACTATTCGATCGATTTCAAACAAATATGCACCAGGCACGTCAAGTAGGCCTGTATAGATAAAAAAACGGTTTTGAACATTTTTGAAAAACAACGTCCTTTTTGGCAAAAAAACCCATAAAAATCAGTTATTATTTTTTTATAAAAAAATGGCTATAACGATTTTGATAAAATTTGGCTTATTTGTAGCCTTTATGTACCCTACCATATGCAAAAAATCGCATCTTTCTAAAAATTCTCATTTAGCTAATAATAATAATAATAACTGATTTTTGGGGATTTTTTTGCCATAAAGTGGGGTGTTTTAAAAAAAATGTTAAAACCTTTTTCATGCATCTATACAGGCCTAATTGACGTGTTTGGTGCAAATTTGTTCGAAATCTATCGAATAGTTTTCTCTCAAGATAATAATAATAATATGTATTAGTTAATCTCGTACTTTAATAAATCACCTCTCATACCCCACCTACAATTATGAAGTCACAGTGAATCTGTTTAATAATTTAAATATGTTTGTGAGAAAGTATGTTCCAGTTCCTGGTACCGTTTATTAGATATATTTTAAGTATTTAAACTAAATTTACAACAGAAATACATTATTTTGCTAAAGATGATTTAAATACCAATCATTTTATTAAACGAATTCTCAAATTTAATAATTATGTGCTGCTAAAAATATAAACTTCTGAATTAACCTTGTTAACGGCTTACGCGATAATGCTAAATTTAACTCAAACTTGCTTATTCTTAAGGAGAGAAGTTGGATATGACAGTTTGACAGCTTTTCCAGTTTACTTATGTGTAAACTAATATAATTTTTGAAAAATCTATACTCGATTCTTACAATCAGTGCGGCGCGGCTCGTCGTCATTCTACCATTCACGTGGAGTCCGTCCGGCATATTTCATGCTCGACGCTACAATTATAACTCATCTTTGGTTTATTAAAGTGTGTAGTACGGCCACCCTCCGCCTATTGTACGCCGGCCGTTGCCCCTAGCAACCGTCCATTGTTGGCCGTAACACCGTGGTGAATTCTCCACACGTAACCTTAACCCAATTCATTGACTTTCGTCTAAATTTTTACAATATGTGAATAAAGTAAAAAAACATCTGTTAAATGCCTCGTGCTTGATATTTAGACATGTGTGGGAAACAGTACTTGGGGTTGTGTACCTAGCATTCCGTACCGTTACCTGAACGATATTAATGAAACTACAACAGAACATCAACATACCCAATATAACAGTAGGTTCACTAATTCATACACTAGTGGGTTTACCCATGTTCTGCTCAATCCATGCTCGCTTCGCTCACCCAATCCGGCGAAGTCAATGCAAACAGATCATTGTATACTCTCACATGTTCGGGGAAATGATGTTTGATCTGTGAGCTATACATAGATGATGTAAGACAGAGATCAAAATAGAAACAACCAATCCCAGCATTCGAATTTCGGCATGATTTATAATTTCACCATCCTATTTTACTTTAAATGAGCAATTCTTGTGTCTTTGTATTTGTCGCGGATCTCGAAAACGGCACTAACGAATTCAAAGAAATTTTGTATTTAGGTGTAGTTTTGATTTTTCAGTACACCCATATAGTTGTATTTCGTGTAAAAACGCATTTTTTTAGAAAATTTAATTTAAAAGTTGAACAATTTTAACATAGGGTCTTATGGGTTGCCACGTTGGTTACAAAATAACAACGAAATAGTAAATAAAGCGATCAAAACAGCTGTTTATAAACAAGCCAATTTATACTGTTTTAGCACGTTGGAAATAGAGTGGAATAGAACTGTGATTGAGTACTATCCAAAATCAGCTGTTCATTGAATAGTTTTTAATTACTGTTAAAAAACAAGCTAATTTACACTGCTTTAAAAGCACGTTGGAATTAGAATAAATTGGGCCTGATTTAACAATTTATTTTGTCAAAAAAAGTCAATTTTGTAATATTATCCTGGCTCATTTCTTGAAACCTCTGGAGTATTGAGGTTATGTTAATCCTGCAATAATTTGTACTATATTTAGGCCTTTAGTTGACAGAAGATAGTAGAACTATGACTAAAATCGTAATGAAAGCCTCTCACTTTTCTAAAGCGTGTATTTGAGGTTATAATTAATCTTGTAATTGCTGTTAATATATGCTTGGTTCCATAATTTTACAAAACTATGTACAAACGAGCCAAAGATTAACGAGATTCTTTAGCGAATTTTTCAACTGCGAGCGAAGCGAAGCGTCCAGGGGCAGAGTCCCTAGTTAATATTTAAATAATCAATAATCAACATTTCAAACAAATGTTGTTATTACCAACTAAAGGAAAAAATATAATATATGTAACACCAGATGTTTGAAACTGTTTAAGGTAGTTTACCGTTGAGCATTGATGCAGTGCAACAGGTCCAGTAGTTTCCATGGACGATTAACCATAGACAGATAGCCCGGAGTGTCGTACGACTCTTTCTATAAGATAAATCCTAGATTCAGTTTATTAGTCAGTATCAACGGCCCGCCCAACATGTAACCAATCCGTTCAACACGTTCACTGCTAATATAAGGACGCACATGTGAGCTTGACACTGAACACTATGAGTCCATTGCACGCAACCCCCGTATTGGGAGAATTTTCAACACACAGAGTATTGCGTGCTTCGCACGCTAACTCCCGTATTTTGAGTATTTTCAATACACAGTGCATTGCGTGCTTCGCACGCCAACCCCCGTGTTGAGAGACTGTTCAATACATAGAGCATTGCGTGCTTCGCACGCCAATTTCAAGCCTATGTGCTATGGACGAACATGTGCGTCCGCTTTAAAATATTAGTGATTATTTCGTAGGAAGGTTCAAAAATAAAAAATAAAGTAATTTCTACTCATTTAGGCTATAAACTAGGGGCTCTGACCCTGGACGCTTAGCGTCCCAAGCCCGCCTGGGCCTACGGCCTCAGATAGCTGCTTCGCTTCGCTCACAGTTGGAAAACTGTCTAAAGGCTCTCGCTAATCTTTGGCTCGTTTGTACCTGGGTGAACGAGCATCGTTCGGTATTTTTAACATCTGGATTGTATCTATAATGTATCTATTCGAATATTTAGTGACTTTGAAGGAGGTATAAAAAGAAGCTGCACCTATTCGCCTTCTAAGTGACTTGAAAGGTGGTATAAAAAGAAGTTCAGATTTTAAATTTTATTTATTTTTCAGACTTTATGCGCTTTTTTGAAGACTTAAGACCTAGCGCATTCAATTCCTGACGTCAAATAACCCCTGTATGCAAATTTTCATCAAAATCGTTAGAGCCGTTTTAGAGATCCACGACAGATACAAAGATACAAAGATAGATACAAGAATTGCTCATTTAAAGTAATACGATATACAAAATAAAAGGTCAGCTCCTAGCATAGGAAATACAAAATTTGCGTAGCAGTGAACGTGTTAACTCTCGGTTTCCCAATAGAACAATTTTTGAAAATATTTTTTACAAGTCAATGCCCTAAAAGTTTAAATATGTTCGAGGAACATTTAGGTTTAGGCTAAAACTGCAAGTAGTTGAGTGAGTCAGTGATCTCATAATAATAATAAAAAGAAAAGTACATGCTAACAGATTGTTTGACTTAATCTAAAAAAAGTTAGTTGTTAAGAATAATTAACTGATTCTTAATTTGCCAAATCTGTTGCAAGTAAACATGATTTGGTGCATTACAGACCTAACCTAAGATTATGTTAAGTTTGTTAAATCAAAATTAGATTTTTTATTTATAACTAGCTGGCCCGACCCGGCTTTACACGGATAGACAAATCAACCTGATACTAATAATTAGCCCAAGTGTTTTAGTTCATTGTAAAAAAAAAAATTAATTGTAGGCCTAACCTAAAATTTGATCCAAATCAGTTGTTGATCAAAATCAGCTGTTTGAAGCTTTTCATACGAACAGCTGTTTTTTGTGCCCCTGATAAAATCAATAGAAATCTTTCTTCTCCTTCCTTAAGATTGACCTTCCATAAGATTAACATTGAAACTTTGAGGGCCACTGGGGCGTAGCCCTAATGTCCTAGGACTTCGGTAAATGGCCTAAAACCTTCCCAGGGTTAACCTGTGTTACTATGCGAAATTTCAAAGCAATCGGATGTACGGTTTGGTAACGCATAAAGGACAAACATACAAACGTACAGACGGACATACATTGAATTTTATATATATATATAGATAGAAGAAGATATTATACAACTACAGATGTTTGAATAGAATTTACAGTAATGAATGAATGAATTTTTGTTTCCCCTTTAAGAATACAATCGGCTAAACAAATATATACATATAAACACTTATATAAAATTATACACATAACATAATATCTACTTATATCCTACTATACATAAGTGTTTTAATTTTTTAATACAGTTTAATTAAATACATAACATATACAATAACTTATATGAAATGACAACCGAATACAAAAAACAGGAAATTAGGCAAAGCCAGTTTTTGGGTTTACCTTCAAAAAATTTCAACAAAAATAAGAGCAAGAGACTGTCCTAACCTAACCTCGTAACTTAAAAAGTGATTTTAAACTGTTTACAACTCGATTCTACACAGAATAATCCTCCTCCCCAATATATAAGTAACATTGCCTTCTTCCCTTAATTCAATAAATTATGTTAAGCAGTCGAAGATGACCTCAACATTATCACTCTGTAACAACCAATTTTCAAATTTTATCAAAAATTGTTTGGTTCCATGAATTTGTTTTATATCTATTGGTATGGAATTAAAAAACTTTGGTGCGTGGTACAAGTAGGTTTTTTGATAAAAAGTCAGCCTAGATTTTGGTAAAATTCAGAACCTTTCCCTAAGTGAAGATGCCATTGAAGATTTGCGCACAGCCACTTTGTTTATAAATACATTTTCATAAGCATTTTTCGTTTATTTAGCGAATTCCCATAGGAAAAATGAGCTATTGTGGTGGCGCTTATGGTGAGACCCAAGGTCGGGAGTAGCAAATGAGCACCGATCATGGTCCCCAGAACACGTTTTGGGGTGTCATTAAAATTGATATATATATATATGTATATATGTGTTCGCACTCTAGCGGCCGCATTTTAAGTCCGATTTGGTCCAAATTTTGTACACATGTTGGTTGTCTACGGGTCTACGTCGCTCGGACGAGTTCGTCAGCCGAAAAAATCCAACAACCGTTCGGTTTTTTGACCGAAAGTAATTATTTTTGAGATTTTGCTACGAGAATGAAATTTTTTAAAGTTTTTTTCTAAAAACATAAATGTAGGATGTTATTCTACACATTTTGTTTTTTTACGCGACCTTATAGCTCGCTTGGTTCCCCCAAAATCGACCAAAACGTAAAATACCATACAAGTACCCGGTTCGAAGCCAAGTGGTGCAAACTCGCGAGACCGCTAGGCGCAAACAAATTCTACTAATATATTGCGTACACACAGACAGCTGTTCAACGCCTTCGTGAGTAGACCTGTTTCCCAAATTGTTGGTTGAAACCCTAAAACATAGGCATATAAACTTAATTTTGGAAATTTGCTGAACTCACGTCAGCGGTCCAGCTGCGAGGTCGAATTATTTTTCTTTGTGTTTGCTTTTAGTTTGTTAGTTTAACCTAAAAAAAATGTTGATTGTGAAAAAAGATAAACTGATTCTAAATTTGCTTCATTTGGTTGTTATTGTAATGAATGTAAACAAACATGTGTTGCTAAGCTCTTGATCAGAATGTTCACTATTTTTACGCTTTAAAAGTACAATTTTGGAAAATCATTTCTTAGTGTACGTCTGCGGTCCCGTAATAATATACCAATATATTTTCGTATTTTGTATATTAAATACAGTAGTTTTTGCTGCACATGGCCCTAAATCAGTTATTTAGCCAGGAGAAAGCCCCCTCTACATATATAAATTTAGTATATATGTATAGAGTTAAACTATTCCCTTTGTTTTCCCTGTTATTCCTTTCACTAAGCCGCTGATACCTGCTACTTAACTTTTATATCTGTTTTCTATTGATGCAGTTATTAATTCAAATTTCTCCTTTTCCAAAACCAACAAAATCACTTCAACTAATAACACAATCACTTACTCCAAGTAAAATCAATTATATTTTACATTACTTTTTCTAAATCTATTTTTATGATTAGAGGGTGAACAACCCTTAGTTTATTTATGAGACGCCGCCTCCAGTCTACCCAGGAATAACCTTTCCGCACTCCCGCCGACTCCACCCTCGCCGTAATCACTTCTTCCGAGTAATTTAAATCCAGGAATGGGCTAACGAACGTTATATTTACAGCAAGGTCTAAAGGGAACTGCGTAATGAGGAATTTGTTTTCGTGAAAGAGATTTCCGGAAATAAATGTTTTAAAACGCCCTCTGGATGTTCGATAACATGCAAATAGTCCGTGACCAACGAAACAGGTGAACCGAGAGACAGTCGAAAGTAATGAACACTTTAAAATATTACAATATCAATCGATTCTTTGTTCTTACATTTGCCATTATGTGTGTTGTAAAAAAAGAATACACGTCGTTTCGAGAGTAGAAATCCATTCTCGTTATCAAGTGAAAGCTAGCACGTAAATAATCTAAAAATAAAACAAACCTAGAAGACTAAACTCATTTACTGTCTAACCTAAAACAAATCAAACAAACAATAAGAAAAAACCCAGAACTAAAGTACTACAGTTGAGATATAAAGAAAACTTAATTACTGAATAATACAAACAGAACGAACGAGAGAAAACGATGAAACCGACCAAGGGACTGCTATTCTAAATGAGGTAACAACTCTTCCCCCGCTCTTTTAGGTTCCTGGCACGGGATCTTGTTATAGCGCATGTTTCTCAGATAAAAATGCAGCCTTTTTAAAAATTTGAAAGGTTTATTGTGTTTTTAGTTTATGATTAATTAAAGGGATCCAAAATGGTCTTATTAACTATTGCAGTGGCCCTTAAGGTGAGACCTAAGGTCGGGAGCAGTCAATGACCATGGTCCCCAGAACACGTTTTGGAGTGTTTGTATATATGTTTTCGCAATCTAACGTCCGTATTTTAAGTCCGATTTGGTATAAATTTGGTATATAAATTGGTTGTGTCAGTCGCTCGGACGTGTTCGTTAGCCAAAAAATCTAACAACCGGAAACACGTTTTTTGACCAGAATTAGCTATTTTTAGATTTTCCATACTACAATAAACTTGTTTAGGGTGTATCTAAAGTAATAAATGTAAAATATTATTCTGCACATTTTTTTACATGACCTTATAACTCGCTTGCCCCCCCCCAAAAAAAATCGATCAAAACTTAAAATACCATAAAATTACCCGATTCAAAACCACGTGGAGATTTTTAGCATATGCCGACTACTCCTTCTGATCCTAGGCCGACTACCTAGTTTGTACGCTGATGAAATGATGATTGATTATTAGGGCAGAGGCTCTTGGATCTAAGTTGGATGGTGGGGGTAGCTGGGACTTGTACACAATGTAAGACAGAGATCGAAATAGATACGCAATATCCCCAACATTTATCTCCAAAATCCCTAATTTTGTCCACAATTTAAAAAAAATTTTAACAGGAATTTCAAATATTTTCGGGATAAAAAATAGCATAAAATATTCTCTGAAAAGTCTTCTACATTCTACTTGTTAATGAAAGTTTCTTAAAAATCGGTTCAGCCATTCCGGAGATTAGCCCGTCCAAACAAACAGACAGACAACAAATTTATAAATGTGTGTTTAGGTTTTGGTAATGGGTGGATAATATGAGCTTAGAAAAAAAAATAATTTTGGAATCATAGACAGTCACTTCATTTTTGCTTATATGTATAGCTGAATGCGGATACTATAAGAATAAACGGTACCAGGAATTGGCAGATACTTTCTCACAAACATATTTAAATTACTAAACAGATTCACTGTGAGTTGTAGGGTGGGGCAGGAGAGGTAATTTTTTATTAAAGTAGGAGATTAACTAATAAATATTATTATTATTATCTAGAGAGAAAACTATTCGATAGATTTCGAACAAATTTGCACCAATTAGGCCTGCATAGATACACGAAAAAAGAGTTTGAAAATTTTTGAAAAACAACACCGTTTATGGCCAAAAAACCCCCAACAATCAGTTATTATTATTATTATTAGCTAAACGATAATTTTTAGAAAGATGTGGTTTTTTGCATAGGGTAGGGTATATTAAAGGCTACAAATAAGCCAAATTTTATCAAAATCGTTATAGTCGTTTTTTTATAAAAAAATAATAACTGATTTTTTGGGGGGTTTTTTGCCAAAAATGGAGTTGTTTTTCAAAAATGTTCAAACTTCAAACCCGTTTTTCGTGCATCTATACAGGCCTAATTGACGTGTTTGGTGCAAATTTGTTCGAAATCTATCGAATAGTTTTCTCTCTAGATAATAATAATAATATTTATTAGTTAGATGTCTGGTGCAAATTTGTTTGAAATCGATCGAATAGTTTTCGCTCTAGCTTTGTATACATACAGACATACAGACAGAAATTATGTAAAACCCACTTTTTTGGACTCAGGGGGTCCCAAAACGGATATTTCCACAAAAATCTCAACATGGATTTTTGTTCGATCACTGTACTTTCTACAGTGTATAGTGATGGTATAGTGTAGTATAGTATAGTATAGTGAGAAAGTAAAATCAATGTGGATGAATAAAATACAAATGCTTTTATATTTATATTTAGGCTTCGAAATTGGGAACATGACAATCCCGGATATTTGGGCCCAGAAAGAATTAAATACATTATTTGACACCTATATTTAAAATATTTCTCCGGTTGGTACTCCAGACCTCCTCGATTTTGCCTTGACACCACTGTCTCTAAGCCAAAATCAATCTAAAACTTCCTAGCTTTAAAAGTCCCCAAAGGAATACTTAAACTCAAGTCAGATTTTAGGTAAGTTTTAAGTTAAATATAATTTCACAAATCGTAGTGTTACTGCTAGTACTTTACTAGAAATATCTTAGATCGCCAACACCACACAAAGATAAACCAACTGTCATGATTGTTGACCTAGTGAAGGAATCTGGTTTTTGTGTGGGACAGAACTTTGCTAAAACACGGCACAACCTGTTCTTATAACAATTAACTGTAAAACCAGGCATGCTAATGAACTTCTTGTTGAATTGGCAAATAAACTAAACTTAAACACAACATAGGTTTCCTTCTTGGAACTGTGTGGCCTAAGCTGTTGCCAACCGACCCGTTTCAAAATGGAGGCTTTCGAAGTGTTTTTTTTTTAAATCACTTTTTACCTCGATAGATCGCGATTGCCTGCTGCGCGTATTGGGATTATGCATTTTATATTTACTAAGGAATGGAATACTTTAAACAATATAGAAATAAAAGTTGTAGGTAAATATATCAGATGGTGTATCAGAACCTTTATCATTTCGTAATGTCTGTCTGTCCGTGTGTTACGGCTCAGGTTTTCCAGTTTACAATAATATTTTACACGGAGAAGATTTTAATAAAATAAAATGTAAAACTGAACCACAATAGGTGTACACTTTGTATGTATGCGTGAAACAAACGACCACACCATTGAGTTTCTTATATACAAGGGCTGTCCAACATGAGTGGCCCGTGACGACATTTTATCCGGCCCACGAAAATGGACCTAAAAACGAAAAATTTCTGCTTTTACTCAGCCACTCACTATTTTTATTAAGTAATCAGAGCAGACCTTCAACTGGAATTGTGACATTGCACTCAGATCCTTTTTACCAGGGAACAACCTAAATAGGAATGAACTTTTTAAAGTTACTCCCAGGAGAACGTCAGCCCAACTTGCGAAACGTCAGGCTTCAGACCCAATGTGCAGGCCTTATAATGGGCTAAAAGGTGGAAAGGTGGGCATTATAAGGACGTATCTTTGCGAAAGCAGCTTTTCCATGAGATTTATGAAGTCAAAATATAGGTGTTCCCTGTCTGATAAGTTACTTGGTTGCTTTATTTGTCAAAAACAAATATTAAGGTTAGTTTAAAAACAAATATATTCATATACGGGTTAGTAAAAACCTACATCGCCAAACTTCCCACTATTTGTTATTTTCTTGTATAAATAATAATTACAAAACAAACACGTGTTTTATATCTATTACAAATCTATATACATAAAAGCGAAATACCACTCATTCATCACTCACTCATCACGATTTCTCAAAAACTACCGAACGGATTGAAATGAAATTTGGTATGTAGCTTCCTCTAGGGCCATAAATGCTCACTAAGAAAGGGTTTGAAAAAATTCGTAATTTTAAGGGGTGTTTGGGGGGATCAAAGGTATTAAATCACGATTTCTTCAAAACTACCGAACGGATTGGAATTAAATTTGTTATGTAGCTTCCTCTAGGGCCATAAGTGTTCACTAAAAAAGGGTTTTAAAAAATTGGAAATTTTAGGGGAGTTTGGGGGGTAAAAATGACTAAATCACGATTTCTCCAAAATTACCGAACATATTAAAATGAAATTTGGTATGTAGCTTCCTCTAGGGCCATAGGTGCTCACTAAGGAAGGATTTGAAAAAATTCGAAACTTTAGGGGGTGTTTGGGGGGATCAAAGGTATTAAATCACGATTTCTTCAAAA
>JAGFPH010001449.1:114186-134496 GCA_018207615.1 Philaenus spumarius
GGGGGGGGGGGGGGGGTTCTCTACAGAAAAGTCTTGCAGTAAACATGTGAAAATGTTATTGTAAAAATTGTAAATATGTAAATAATATGTTCTCCATGTTTGCCGGCCTCTCCGTGGCGAAACTGGATAACCATTGTCAAAGAATGGTAAACTAACAGGCAAACACAAACATAGTAATTAAAATTAAGTTTCTCAAATTACACGCAGTTTTCCCGTGCGAAGAACGGGTAAATCAGCTAGTAATTTAATAAAAATACTAAATACTTTTTACCATTAGAAAGGTTTTTTGCAAACGATATGGTACAGAGACTGTCCAAATTCCGAAGTAAATACATTCTTTTGCGTCGTCCGAAAATGATAACTCAATAATTTAATATAGCAAAGCATTGTTTTTTCACTAGTCAACTACTATCTCAACACCTTATTAGAATAAGTTAAAATTTTACATAAAACAGTTTTCTAACATAACAGCCAAACTAAAATTAATTGTTATTTGAGTTTTATGTAGGAAAGTATCACTTTGTCGCCTAGAAAAGCTAGTAAGCCCACGTGAAGAATCACAAGCAGATTAATAGATAGGCTAATTATTTTCTGTACAAGGGATTTTATGTCTTTTAGAGTAATCTATGAATATAAAATAATACCACTGTGATTGAACATTTCAGATGTTTTACGTATGGGCATGAATATATCCTGCAGGTTCCATATCACATTGACCTTGGCACAGAACGGTGGCAAACCTCAAGGGGTTGGTCAGGGTCACATTTGTTTCTCTTCATGTCGTCTGTCGGGACACATGCCTGCTTGTGAGGTCCTCGTGGGAACTTCTCCTTCCCTATGTGGGCTCGCCGGCGTGTTTCAAATAAAATGCATTTCCTGCGGTTACATTGCAATCGATGTGTGGCACGGTCGGTGTAATATCTCGCACATTTCATTTCTTGTTACCATCGTATGTCGCCCATTTTGATTATTTTTTGTTATCGTTTTCCCTTCAGTTACTACTTTAAGAGGTCTTTTCTGCCTCATTAATAGAGTAGAAAGAACAAATAATCATCTACCTATATAAAATGCATCGAGTTTACTTTGTCACCCGCCTATAAGCCTGAAGTGAATTCAATGCTTTTATGCAAACACTTTTCCGCCCGCTAAATCAAATTAGTAAAAGAACTACTGACATAACAATTCATCAATGAACTTCCGTGTCTAAGAATTCTTGGCGTAATCTCAATTGTTTTTGTAAATATGAATGTTCATTCAATTCCTACAAAAGCGAGTGTACGTGAGTAACATATAATATAACAGCTGATTTCACCCATCATCTGTAATACTTAAACAAACCCAGTGCAGATTATATTTTGGGGTTATGTTTGCAACTTCAATCGTTATAATTTCTTGTGAAGTTGATTTTTTAAATATGAGTTATAGAACTAATGTAGGCTATAATACGTTAAAATATTTGCTTTGAGGTTATAAACTGTTTATAAATCCAACCTTTTATAATCAATATATTTCTTTATACAAATTAAAAGAAGATACACCTATTCGTTTAACTTCGGGAACATTGGTACATCTTCGTAGAACATATAATCATATTCGATTATTAATTTCTTCGCTGTATTAGTAACTTCTAAAATCATTTGATCTATCAATATGAAATAAAAACAATTAAAAGATAATATTTGTATCTTTCTTCAAATAAATACAAAATTTTAACAAATAAGCCTAGGCCTACAATTTTATATTCCTTATAATTGTACACATTTACCGAGTTAAAAATCCCCCTCAGCATAGTTAGGTAGGCCTGATAAAGTCTGTTGTTTTTAAATAGTATTTTCTCTAAATGATGAAATTGTATTTCTAATCTGTATTGAATTAATCTGCTTGTGATTTTTCACGTGGACTTACTAGTATTGTAATAAAGTTTATTCCATAGTGAAATGGAAATTATTTACTAAAACTCTAGCTGGAGGAAAACTGTTGTGTGACATAAGGCAAGAAAGTTTTTCAGTCGCTCTCAAGAATATTTTTCTTTTCTAGGCGACAAAGTGATACTTCCCTCCCATAAGACACAAATAATAAACGGTACCAGATAACTGCCACATACTTTCTCCCAGTTGAAACTTTATTTAGAATTGCAAAAGTAGGAAAATATTACCATGAAAAATATTAGATGCATGTAACACACATCCATATTATATTATTATTATTTAAACTATTCGATCGATTTCGAACAAATTTACCCCAAACATGTCAATATAGATGCACGAAAAAAGAGTTTGAAAATTTTTGAAAAACAACCCCCTTTTTGGCCAAAAACACCCAAAAATCAGTTATTAATATTATTATTATTACTTAAACGAGAATATTTAGAAATAAGCGGTTTTTTGCAAATGGTAGGGTACATTAAAGACTACAAATAAGCCAAATTTTATCAAAATCGTTAGAGCCCTTTTTGAGAAATTTTGATTTTTCTCGTTTTTTGCCATTTTTGGGAGGCAAAACCCCTAAAAAAAATTTTAATTTGAAAAAATTTAAAAAACGCCTGAAGATATTCCAGAATTACACCTTTATACTAAAGTTCATCAAAATCGGACCGTTGGTATGGTCTCCAGCTCTGTACACATCCTTACAGACTCACAGACACACGGACAGACATCACCAAAAAAACACTTTTTTGTGTTCAGGGAGCACCAAATCAAATAATTCCGCTAAAAATATTTTCGGGTTCAGGGAGCACCAACACAGATAATTCCACTAAAAATTTTTTTGCGGTTCAGGGAACACCAAAACAGATAATTCCACTAAAAATTCAAATTCGAAAATTTGGACGAAAACAATACTTTCTCCATATACTACGTAGAGAGGGGGGGGGGGAGAAAGTAAAAATACAAATGTAAACAACACAGTTACAGGTTATAAAAATAGAAATATTTAGTTTCTTAAGACAGCTGTTTATTCACTCTAAAAACTCACATTTTTGGGGATAGTTTTCAAAAATGTTATTCCTTTTTACAAAATTTCATTATTACAAATTTGTGAAAGTTAATTTAATGTCTGGATTTTTGAGCGACTTAGAGCCCAAACTTTCACTCGCTGGAACATATTTTGAATACAGTTTGCTAACATAAACTAAAAAAGCTGTTTTCTGTGGAGAATAATAAACTGATTGTAAATTTGTTAAGTTGGTTGCTACGGTAATGAATGTAAACAAACATGTTTTGCTAAGCTTTTGGTCCGAACAGCCGGAACAGCTGTTGTATCTCAGAATGTCTACGACACTTTATCTAAAGTCATCGCGTGTTTCCTTCTCTCGAGCAAATGCAGTCCTAAATAATTGTAAAACCGACAATTCCAGTCCAATATTTTGAGGTTATGTTCGAAATAAATAAATTCGATCGCAGCACATACACGTCCCTCACATCACGATTCGAGGAAATTTAACGAAACCACAAACTCCAAGTCAAAAGATTTCCCAATAGCCAGGAGTAACAGGACTCGAAGATTAATCAAATTGTGGGTTTCAGCAAGAGTAACAGGAACGGTTACTATCCTTGAGGTCGTCCTTCTTGAACGTGATGCGGTCAGAGGCGGTGGTAGTGGCAGTGGCTACCGGGTAACGCTACAAAGTCACAAAACGTGTTTTCTAGGATTTTAAATCTCTGGATTCCCATTGTAACTACATTCTAGAACTTTGCATTCCATCATGATTTTGTTGTGCCTTTATGATACTCGAATCATATATTTAAGTTTTGTTGGGTTTTGTGCCTTCCTACTTGTATTTACTATGCCATTTAACATAGACTCCTATAAGTAACAGAACTTCAAAGTATTTAGAATATTAGTTTGTATGTGAATTTAAATAGATACTACTTAAAACACGTATATGAAATTTTAATATTATGTTGTTTAAGCTGTGATTGAAAAAGTTTATTTTTTAAATTTAGTTATTTATTCTTTTGACATATATGTTTTTTCAGGCATAGTAAAAACTCTCGAAAGGCTTGTCTGCAAAAACAAACCTAAATAAACGGTACCAGGAACAGGCACATACTTTCGCACAAACATATTTAAATTATTAAACAGAATAAAGAGTAGGAGATTAACTAATAAATATTATTATTATTATCTAGAGAGAAAACCATTCCATTGATTTCGAACAAATTTGCACCAAACACGTCAATTAGGCCTGTATAGATGCACGAAAAAAGGTTTTGAAATTTTTTTAAAAAAAAACAACTCCCTTTATGGCCAAAAACCCCCAAAAATCAGTTATTATTATTATTGTTAACTAAACGAGAATTTCTAGAAAGATACGGTTATTTGCATATAGCAGGGTGCATTAAAGGCTACAAATAAACCAAATTTCATCAAAATCGTTAGAGCCGTTTTCAACTGAACCAATAATAACTGATTTTGGGGGGATGGAGGGTTTGCCAAAAAGGGGATCGTTTTTCAAAAATTTTCAAAACCGTTTTCGTGCATCTATACAGTCCTACTTTACATGTCTTGTGCAAGTTGGTTTGAAATCGATCGAATAGTTTTCGCTCTAGCTTTGTATACATACATATTTTTTTACATATAGACATACAGACAGACATTTTGTAAAAACTAATTTTTTGGACTCATAGGGGTCACAAAAATCTCAACATCGATTTTTTGCGATCACTATACTTTCTCTATACTATAGTATAGTGAGAAAGTAAAATAATTAAAAAGTTCATACAAACGTAGATCAGGAAATGCTTGGTTAGAGAGAATGATTTCGCCCGTGTACCCGATTCTCCCCAGAAACGAAGCCCTACTGAATTATGTACGACGTTAATTAAAGTGTAAAATTTAATTTCTTTATGTAAAATGAGCAGAAAATTACAAGTCCCGGATCTGTAACTACAGTATTTTTTTAATGTTTTCTTTAAATATTTAGTACATTAACTTTGTGAAAAGGGAATAAACAAACAACTTGTAGAGAATTCAATTCTGAAGATAATTATGTGAAATAGGACAATAAAAAACAAACATAAACTTAAAAAAAAAAAATGTTTTCCATTAAAGCAAAATACAGTAGGCAACACAGTAAATCGTAACATTTTTGTAATCTATATAATACTAGCTGACCCGTACGGCGTTGAACGTGGTGATTGGTATTTTCAGTCTTTTTAACGTAATTGTATTCTTTTTAAGTGTTCAGTCAGTGAGTGGTATTTGGCTTATATATAAATATAGATCTTAAATAATAAAAGCACTATTGTCATAATAATAAAAGATCTGAAAATTTCTAAATTTTCCACACCCTTTCTTAGCGAGCGCCTATGGCCCTAGAGGAATCTACATACCAAATTTCATTCCAATCTGTTCGGTAATTTTGGAGGAATCGTGATTTAGTAATTTTTACCCCCCAAACTCCCTAAAATTTCCAATTTTGTAAAACCTTTTTTTAGTGAACACTTATGGCCCTAGAGGAAGCTACATACCAAATTTAATTCCAATCCGTTCGGTAGTTTTGAAGAAATCGTGATTTAATAATTTTGATCTCCCAAAACCCCCCTAAAATATCGAATTTTAACAAAACCTTTCTTAGCGAGCACCCACGGCCCTAGAGGAAGCTACATGCCAAATTTCATTGCAATCAGTTCGGTAGATTTTGAGAAATCGTGATGAGTGAGTCAGTGAGTGAGTGAGTGAGTGGTATTTCGCTTTTATATATATAGTTATATAAGCCAAATACCACTCACTGACTCATCACGAAATCTGAAAAACTAAAGAACGGATTGCAATGAAATTTGGTATGTAGCTTCCTCTAGTTCCCTAGTTGCTCTCACTAAGAAAGGTTTAGGGGGTTGGGGGTGGGGGGGGGGTCAAAGTTACTAAATATCCAAATAAGAAATACATAGTGTAATATATATATTTTTGTTAATATACATTTAACTTATATTTGTCTACCCGTGCAAAGCCGGATCGGGCCACCTAGTGTTTGATAAAACGCCAAAAAAGTTTCACTTTAGTACGAAAAATCTAAAAAAAAATTACTTCCTGTCAATAAAACGTGCTTTCGGTTATTGGTCTTTGATGGCTGACGAACTCATTCTAGCGACTTGGAATACCAACGGGTGTACCAAATTTGGACCAAATCGGTCATTAGAGTAGCGAACAAACTTTTTAATAACATCCCAAAACCTGGTCTGAGGACCATGATCGATGTTCATTGACCACACCCGTCCTTAGGTATTACCATAAGAGTCAATGCAATAGCTTCCCTGTGAAATTCACCAACAGTGTCGGGAAGTGGAGGGCAGATATATTATCACCGTCTTATTTACTTGTAAAATTATAACGTTTGTTACCCTAGTGCTGTTGCAGTCGGAATCTCCGAGACAAGTTATCTAGGTTCAGACCCAGTAGTGACCAATGCATTTGTCTGCACAATGTTGGTTAATGAATAATAGGTGTATTAACAATACCATGTTCAGTAGGTAATGAACAAGGAATTGACATTTCCCGTCTATTAAGTTTGATAGGGTAAGTCTTGTATGTTACGCTACGTACCCAGTACCCGTGTAATAACAGAAAGTCAACCGAGTTCAAGGTTACCTCACGGCTTCCGACAAACTTAATGAGTCATTTCTCCAAAACTACTGCCAACTTTGAAATTCCCGATGGAAACTTATTTATTATCACATTTTCAGATTTTACACATAACTGAAAGCCTTTTTTATTCTACATTTATGACAATCCCAACAATTTTTATATAAATTGGACTTTAAATATTGATTTTTTACTTTCTCACTATACTATAGTATAGAGAAAGTATAGTGATCGCAAAAAAAATCTATGTTGAGATTTTTGTGGAAATATCCGTTTTGGGACTCCCTGAGTCCAAAAAAGTGCTTTTTACAAAATGTCTATCTGTACATGTCTGTATGTATACAAAGCTAGAGCGAAAACTATTCAATCGATTTCAAACAAATTTGCACCAGACATGTCAAGTAGGCCTCTATAGATGCACGAAAAACGGTTTTGAAAATTTTTGGCAAAAAACACCCAAAAAATCTGTTATTATTTTTTTATAAAAAAAACGGCTCTAACGATTTTGATGAAATTTGGCTTATTTGTAGCCCTTAATGTACCCTACCATATACAAAAAAAACCGCATCACTCTAAAAATTCTCGTTTAGCTAATAATAATAATAATAATAACTGATTTTTGGGTGTCTTTTGGCCATAAAGGGGGTTGTTGTTCAAATTTTTTCAAAACCTTTTTTCGTGCATCTATTCAGGCGTAATTGACGTGTTTGGTGCAAATTTGTTCGAAATCGATCGCATAGTGTTCTCTAGCTAATAACAATAATATTTATTAGTTAATCTCCTAGTTTAAAATCACCTCTCCTACCCCTCCTACAATAATGAAGTCACTGTGAATCTGTTTAATAATTTAAATATGTTTGTGAGAAAGTATGTGCCAGTTTCTGGCACCGTTTATTAAATTTGTATAAGTTCTGGGGTATAGGAGATCAAATAGTAATTCTCATTTTTTGTTTAAATGTTTAAAATTACATATTTTATCAACGCACACTACAAAAATTACACAAATAATAAAAATATGTATGAATGTATACACTGTATGTATAATATTTGAATTGGTGAATAAAAATGCGTTAAAAGTAGGCATAAATATCCAGCTCGAACATTATGTTTTGTGCACAAACACTGAAGTTTACAAATCTAGAAAATACAGTCTTATAATTTAAAACACATAGCTCAGTCGATGAAAGATTTTTTATTGGCACAATCAGCTGTTTCTCTAAATTTCCGTGTAGGCTATTTCTCAGTTACATTCCCATTAACAGCTGATTTTATATTTTATAGTTCTAATTTTTAGGTTATGTTTTTGTTTACTAGTAGGCCTAAGCCTATTCTGGTTATTTTTAATCTTTATTATTACTTCTTTTATATCGTAAAGTTTATAATTTTATTTAATATTATTTACCATCGATGTACAAAATTGTAATCCAACAACACATACAGCATTTGCAACACTGTATTAAGAACAATGTCTTCATTGTGCCACAACTTTCTAAACCCAAACTTACTGTTTTGTTACTGAAAATAAGTTAACAAAACATTGTATATATCTTGTGTTGCATAACAGGACAATTTTTTGACATATCAGAACCTCTACGATTTTGAGGGGCTTGAGGAGAGTAGGGGGGTTAAAAATGTCAAATGTAAAGGTAGATCATGTAACACAACATTGCAAGCATATTAAAAGAGAAACAAAATGGCGCAAACTAGAGCTTAGTATCTTGTTTCGTTTCAAAGTAATGGACAATCAAAGTTCTGGAAAATAATATTTGTATCACAACATCAAAGCAGGTTATAATAACATATTTTACAAATAGAAACTGTAAATAAATGCAGTACGTTACCACTAATTTATCTGAGTTTCTATGTGTACTTGAAAACCTTTGGGGGAAAAAAATTAAATGGAACCGGGAATACAACCCTTGACCTTTGCTCCTGACTTTCTCTACTGTATGCGTAACTGATAAGCACCACGTGTCATGTACTGATAGGATAGCAATACCTCCCTCATTCTGTTCCTGATATTTGTTGTGACAGAACTCAGTTTTGACTTTTTACAAATGAATCGCTCAACCGAACACAAGGTTTAAATGATTTTTTACGGACAAGAACCTGCTTTGGTGTTATACAATGAAAATATCATTTTCCAGACGAAGTAAGATATTGACCTCTAGTTTGCGCCATTCTGTTTCTCTTTTAATAAGCTTTTCAAGTGGGCATTGCATAACCTACCTTTACATTTTAAATTGTGAACCCCTCTACAACCTCAAGCCCCCAAAATCATTATGTCAAAAAATGTCCTATTATGCAGCACAAGATGATAATAATGAGGAGGTAAAGGTACTTTATGAACACTCTGCGTGTTAATACGGATGGAATTATGAAACCTAAATGGTATTAATATTGTAGGATTTTACACCTCTTGTCCGTTTTGACGGTGATAACATTAATATCTTACTTTCATGTTTGGAGGAGAAGGTCGGATTTTAATTCCACTCTAACTTTTTCAAAATTCTGACTTTAATTTATGACAGGTTGTTCATTTCAATATCTTGAGCATTGTAGAGAAAAGCAATATATTCACCAACCACACTGAATGCTCTTTCCATAACAAACGTTAAAAGAAATCCAGTTTTAAATAAATTTAAAATACTATACAAACGATACCAAATGTTTACATTGTGTTTTTCGTTTGCCCTTTTCAATTATGGGGAAATGTTTTTGAAATCCTGTTTAACTTTGCTTTAATTTTTACTTTTACGTAAAATTGCATCAGAGAAGGGAAACCCAAGGACGGACTACACCACTGAGCCAATACAAGATGGAGTTGCGTTGGCTCATAAGTTCTACTAAATAGGTTTTATATCACATCATCATTTTGTTGACCCCACGAAAGGGTAAGGTTTTATTGAAGGTCGAACCAGCAGAATTAAAATTGACTGCGTTCCCGAAATCCTAATTGATAAAGATGATGACCTTGTCGACCTTCGTACAAAAAAAACCCGCTTCGAACTTGTCAACACGCGATCAATCAGCTGTTAATTAAATATAACATGTAATAAGTTCAGCCAAAGAAAGGTTAATCAGTCAATCTTGACCTGACCGACAGTGTTTCCTATTCACAACAAACTAAACGGGGAAACCTTCATCCACCTCCACGAACCCAAATTTCAATCCGTGTAATAACACCTGAAAGATCGAAGCCCATCTGCCGCTCGTTACTATACTCAACATTTTGTTTTCCAATTATTTTTTGTTTACGATACGCTTAATCAAATGAAAGATTTAAATGATGAAATCATTTTCAACTATTTCAATTACTTCGATTGTACTCTTCATTCTCAATATTATAATGTACAAATACGAAATATATTTTTCAAACTAATAACTTACTTATCAATTTAGAATGCTTTAACAATATATTTCAAGTCATTTATATTTATAAACAATCACTATGGGAAACCCCCCCCCCCCCCTAGTTGGAACCTTCTATAGGCTACACATAATCATGTTATGTTTTCTTTATAATAAACGTGTAGGATTAATAATAACCCCAAAGCTAAGACGGTAAATAATGTTAAATGTTCAAATCAAATTATTTCGTATATTTTATAACAAAGAGTTTTAATAAAGTTAAAAAAAACCAGCAAGGCTCAGGTCTACACTTTAATAAGAAAATAACCTAAAAGTTAGAAATACAAATAATTGCTTCAAAATTGGAAATCAGCTGTTAATGGAAATATTGGAGCAAACAGCTGTTTTATCTGGTAGTTTATTCAATTGGTTGCTATGGTAATAAATGTAAATACAGGTGCTGCTTCATCAGTCTAGGCCTAACCCAAGATCTATCCCGACTAAATTTACAAATATTTAAATAAAAGATGTTTTTATTAAAATGAATTCCAGCCTTTGGTACTCAGGGATGGTGCAGCTTTTTATTAGTAAAACTATTTTTCAATCGGTTCAGTAGTTCCAGAGATTACCCCCTACATACAAACAAACAAATGTTACATCTTTATAATATTAGTATAGATAATATGTCTCTTCTTCCGAATAATTTTTAAATCAAATTTATTTGTAGAAGAAAAACAACAACCCAACGTTATGTGCACCTTAATCTGTACAATATCCTTAAACATAATATACACAAATACCTGTAGGCCAACATAACGCTAACAATAATAGCATATTTAATCTAAATGTACAACAATGTTTATCTTAAACCGAATCTATCTACCTGTAAGTCAAACAGTTTTTTAGTAATAGGCGATTTTTAAAAAAAACTATTGCACTCGGCGTAGGTTTGGAGAGGAACTTGCATCGGTTAAATTCGATTTTCTCAAAACCCAATAGACCGATCTATATGCAACTTCACAAACATATGCACAAGGAATGTAAATATACACTGTACAAATATGGGCCCGCTACTATAAATACTTTTTGTGGGCACCAACATTATGTTATTTAGTTGGTTTTTTGAGGGGTTTGAATGTGAATAAATTTTTTAAAAAAAAGAAGAATTTACTCTTATCAAATTCATATTCCATACAGTTGTTGTAAAAGATAAAAACAACACAATCCAACGATTTTAAAATAAAAAGAGTTACGTCTACAATGTAGGATGAAAATAAAGATACACCTGGATTATTTTGACAAAACTGACTTGTTAACCGTGCAAACATTTGCTAAAAACCTTATATCTCATAAACCTATCGACCGATATTGGTGAAACTTCAAACACATACATACAAATAATGTATATAAATACTATACAAATATGGATCCCCATATTGTGATCATTTTGGGAGGCCAACATTGTGTTTTTTATGGATATTTTTAAATGAAAAATGAAATTTCTAAAGTATCAAATAATTTACACATGAACTATAATGGTTTACCAATAGGATAGTTTAAACCTCATCGCTCTAAGTCAAACCATTTTTAGGAATATACGACTCTAAAAACTATTACACTCGGCATATAGGCATGAATGGGGCTTTGAGAGCGATAAACATACCATCGGTTAGATACGATTTGGTCGAAAACCCAATCTATTGATCTAGATGAAATGCCACAGACATATATACAAAGAACGTATATATTATACAATATAAAAATATGGAGCCCATATTATAAATAATTAATAAATTATTAATTGATGGAAACAATAAACTAAAGAAATTGATGTAGGCCTGAAAAAAAAACATCAGCTGAAAAGGAAAACCCTAACCAACAAACCAACAAATAAAGCACTGAAATATAAGTAACTAGAGGGCTCACTTCGTTCACCAACCCCCACGGTGAAGCAAATGCAAATAGATGATTGCATTCTATGATATTTTACGGGAATGGTGATTGATTGGAAAAGAGTTTTATTTTTATATTGAAGAGTTTATTTTTTATTTTTTGCTATTTTAAAGTTATAAAATATCACTAAAATGTGATACGGTAAAGCAGTGTTTCAAACTGGTCAAATAGGCCTGGTAAAGAATAATGTTAGCATAATTTTTAATAATGATGGGTGTTTGAATTACGACATAGAAAGCCTTTATTTGCGTTTGCTATTACCTAATCTAAAAAAATGTTGTGAAAAATAACGACTTAATTCTAAATTTGCCAATTTGTTTGTGTATAAATGCTTTCAAGAAACATTTTGGTTCAGTATAGGCCTGCAGTAAAACTGTGTAAAGCTTTTGATTCAAACCAGCTGTTTTATTAATAATATGTACCAGATGTTTGAATTATAATACAGTAAACCTTTTCGTTTATTTTTTGTTTATGTCTGTTATTATTTTATTAACCTAACTTAAAAAAAAAATGTTGGTTGTGAAAACTAATTACCTGATTCTACATGTTCTAAGTTGGTTGCTATGTTCATGAATGTAAATGCATTCAACAAACATTTGTTGGTTCAGAATAGACCACATCTAGAATTGTGTTGTTAAGCTTTTCATTCGAATCAGCTGTTTTATCACTTTTACCGTATTTCGATAATTTCCAATCCTTGAAATCAATATTTTGCAAAATCATTTCTTAGCGCACGTCTACATAGTAGCATGAAGGTATCCTGAACATTTTAAGACTCTACCTATCATAATATTTTCGCTGTGCGTTTAATACGTGGATCATTCAGTCAGTCAGGACTCAAAATATTACCTACTTCTTCAAGTAAAAAGTTGGACAAATTTCTAATAAATTGACGCTATACATAAATATCAATTGTTTTAGTTATGATTAAATATAGTTTCCGATGTACAGTACATACAAGTGGTTATTTCGGTACCAGTGGTGAAACACTAAAAACAGGCGCAGATGTTTACCGTATCATTTTCCGTCGAGGTCACAGCATATGCTCACGTTTCGAACATCTAATCAAATATGCGCTATTCCCATGGGTATATAAAACGGGTCCTAACCTGTAATTGCTAATCGAACGTTAGATTGCGGTCGGAACCATGGGAAGATGGTAAAGTCGAAAGTGTTGGAATACGCTAGACACGTACGTGGTCAAACGACCTTCCAGTCCGGAAGAAAAACAATGCTCCGAGACCGGACTCGAGCAGGTTGGAGGAAGAGCGTTCACCCCGAGCGATTAATTACCTACCTTATTGCGCCGGTGCTGCTATCTATTTTTGGATTCGTGCACGTTATTGAAATTACAAGTAGAGTTTGTATAAATCGCAACACGGAGCCTCTGTATGTACTTGTAGGCTTTAAATACTTAATTAAAACACGAATAAACAGTTCTCGTGGTGTTTACACTTTCAAAACATTAAATGTAGGGTATTTGTTAAACAAAAAAATACCTAAAGTGTTTAATCTATATACAAGCGGTTTTGTCATGACAGATTGACTGACACAGGCAGAAACTACTTAAGATAAAAATACGAAAATTAAAAGGTATATTCTTATGGTGTCTAAACGCACACTAAGAAACGATTTTTAAAAATGTTTAGGCGTAAAAATGTTGAAAATACGGGACTTCATTCCCAGCACTATAACAGATAAAACAGCTGATTCGGACCAAAAGCGGATGTGCAACACATGTTTTATGAATGCATTAAGACTCATTACCATAGCAACCAAAATAACAAACTTAAAATTAGATTATTATTCTTCACAACCAACAGCTTTCTTGGGTTAAGATAGCAAAATAAAAGCAAACACAAACAAGAGTCAACGAATAATGCTTAGTGTATTATAATTCAAACAACTGTCCTACGCCAATAGTTTTTAAAATTCCAATATTTTTTTAAATCGCGTATTACTAAAAAACTGTTTGACTTACAGTAGATACATTCGGTTTATGAAAAAAATTGTCGTACATTTGGATTAAATTTGCTATTACTGTAAGCTTTATGTTGGCCTACAGGTATTTGTATATATTATGTTTAAGGATATTGTACAGATTAAGGTGGCACATAAAGTTGGGTTGTTGTTTTTCTTAGCTAACTTATGCAAATTATTCGGAAGAAGAGACTTATTATCTATACTAATATTATAAAGAGGTAACATTTTTGTTTGTTTGTATGTGGGGGGTAATCTCTGGAACTACTGAACCGATTGACACAATAGTTTTACTAATAAAAAGCTACACTATCCCTGAGTAACATAGGCTATAATTCATTTTGATAAAAACATTTTTTATTTTAATATTTGTAAATTTAGTTGGAAAAATCTAAGGTTAGGCCTTGACTAAAGAACCAACACATGTATTTACATCTATTACCATAGCAACCAATTCAATAAAATACCAGCTGTTTGCTCCAATATTTCCATTAACAGCTGATTTCAAACTTTGAAGCAACTATTTGCATTTCTAACATTTAGGTTATGTTTTTATTAAAGTGTAGACCTGAGCCTTGCTGGTTCTTTTAACCTTTATTACAACTGATGTTATAAAATATACGATATAATTTGATTTGAACATTTAACATCATTTACCACCTTAGCTTTGGGGTTATTATTAATCATACACCTTTATTATAAAGAAAACATAACACGATCATGTGTATAGAAACTTCCAACGTGGTTGGCGTGTGGAGCACGCATGGGTTTCCCCTGGTTATAAATAAAACGGCTAATTTTAATCAAAAGCTTAACACAATTTTAGGAATATACTGAATCGACACACATATCTTGAATCCATTTAAATTTATTACCATAACAACCTACTTCAGCAAATTTTGTAACAACCAACAGCTTTTATAGGATAGGTTTATATCGTTTTATTATATTTAAAAAAAAACTCTATCAGGGTTTCGCCTCACAGAAAACCTGGCCTCTCGGAAGTGCCTCTGTCCTAATCAAATTAATACTGTAGTCTACTCTGTTTCGATTTGTTTCGTCGCGGGAGTTGGTGAGCGAAGCGAGCACGGGAGCAGCCCGTAGTATTTTATAAATAAACTTTCCAATAAATTAAACACATACTGGTATTTTTAAAGTTTATTGCAAATTTCATTAATCATCTTTATCCAAATTTCTTTTGTATTCCAGCTAGGTAGTAGCCTACATTTTTCAATTTTCAAATTTGTAGTTTCATAAGTAATGCTCCATCAAAATCGGTTCAACCGTTTTAAACATATCAGAGAATAGGTCTTGAACAACAGGTTTTTCACTAATTTGATCTTCTGATAACATATAGGCCTGCACTGCTGCGTGTATCAGAACACAACTAACAGTTAAAAAACATAAAATGTTGTTTTGTATCTGAAATGGAGTATTTCTTACAAAATTTTAACTCTGCCACAATACTGAAAGTACTTTCTCCATATACTACGTATAGAGTGGAGAAAGTAAAAATTGAATACACATTTTTAATCATCTCGAAATCAGGAAAGGTTCCCTGTTTAAAGTTTGCTGTTCAGATTAATAGCCTAGGAATTCGCACTGATTGGCATTATTTAACATATTTAAAAAAAAAAATATAACAATACACTAATTCTCACACACATACCTTTAATAATCAAACGCGTTTCAACGTCAACGTCGCCATCTTCAGTGCTACACGAGCTACAACTAAAAACCTATAACTCATGCATCACTGAAGATAACGACTTTGTCGTTGAAACGCATCTGATTATTAAACTTAAGTGTGTGAGAATTAGGGTATTGTTAAAAAATTTTAAAGTAAATGTGTGTGCCGACGTGGGACCTCCGTCAGGAACGAAGTTAATCACGTCTTTTCTTCAATTCTTTTACCAGCCTTAACGGCAACATACACACATAATTTTAATCTTTACTGCCGTTTATTATTAGTTTGTTTTTTATACAAATATTTACTGTTTCCGTACGTTTGGTATTATTATAATAAATGTGTAGAATTAATTAGAACATCAAAGCTAAGATGGTAAACACAGTTAAATGTCCGTTCATTGTAAATACATTCAATAAACATAAAATGTTGCTTCATCAGTCTAGGCCTAACCTAAAATGAATGTATGTATGTTGCCATTAAGGCAGGTAAAATAAATTAAATATACTCACAATCATTTCAGGTTAGGCCTATACTGAAGAACCAACATTTTATTTATTGAATGTATTTCACAGGGCTTGACGATAATATCTCAACTACGCCGGACGGAACCGATCGTCTCTTAATTGAAATTGATGAACCGAAACACATGTTTCTTGAATGCATTTACATTCAATGCCGTAGCAACCAATTTGATAAAGCTTTTTCGTTAAGAGTATTTTCTATTTGTTGCCATAGCAACCAATTTGATAACGCTTTTTCGTTACTCGTATCTGATATTTGTCATTGCCACAGCAACCAATTTGATAACGCTTTTTCGTTACGCGTATTTTCTATTTGTATTGCCATAGCAACCAATTTGATAACGTTTTTTTGTTACTCGTATCTTATATTTGTCATTGCCATAGCAACCAATTAATAACTCTTTTTTTCGTTACGCATTACATTTTCTATTTGTATTGCCATAGCAACCAATTTGATAACGCTTTTTCGTTACTCGTATTTTATATTTGTCAGCGCCATAGCAACCAATTAATAACCCTTTTTTTCGTTACGCGTTACATTTTCTATTTGATAACTCCTACCGCAACCCGCGTCGAGGAACTTCGTTCCAAAAATAATTATTTCTCCCTCGTCAAGCTCAAAGTCTATTATTTGTTTCACGCGTTTACTTCGTGCCCTTGAGACCAGTGAGCATAGAAAAGAGAAAATAAATATATGGCCAGTAAGTAGATTCGAACCTACGCAACCTCTAGCTGACTGCACTAACGCCTTTAGCTTCTCGGCCACTCTGCTTCCAGTTTAATTATAAAATTAAAAACCGCAGTCATCCACCCGATGTACAACCTCTAACCATGTAATACTATCTTTACAATGCGTTATGTTCTGAAGTTCAATTAACTATGCGAGATAAAAATACACAACAACTTGTACCTTGATATAATGACAGCATCGCATTGCGCATGAGTTACGTTGTATCTCATTATGCTCATGGATGAGCTCAATACGTCATCGGAGGCAAACTTGTTGGTAATGGTCACGTGATCTCTCCCCCCTCCCCCTCTCTCACTCTGCTATGTACGTTATGACAGGGTTTCGTTGGAGTTAATACGTTTTTGATGTTCTATTATTACTTTCTCACTATACTATAGTATAGAGAAAGTATAGTGATCGCAAAAAAATAGATGTTGAGATTTTTGTGGAAATACCCGTTTTGGGACCCCCTGAGTCCAAAAAAGTGGTTTTTACAAATTGTCTGTCTGTATGACATTATGTCTGTATGTCTGTATGTATGTCTGTATTTATACAAAGCTAGAGCGAAAACTATTTATTTGTGTACTAAGCAATACAAATACCATAGCTCTTCCTATCCACACCCACATTATTGAACATCTTATAGTAAATCTATACATATAAATAATAAACGTTGCCAGGAACTGGCACATACTTTCTCACAAACATATTTAAATTATTAACAGATTCACTGTGACTTCATAATTGTAGGAGGGGTAGGAGAGGTGATTTATTAAAGTAGGAGATTAACTAATAAATATTATTATTATTATCTAGAGAGAAAAGTATTCGATAGATTTCGAACAAATTTGCACCAAACACGTCAATTAGGCCTGTATAGATGAACGAAAAAAGGTTTTGAAATTTTTTAAAAACAATCCCCTTTATGGGAAATAAACCCCCAAAAATCAGCTATTATTATTATTAGCTAAACGAGAATTTTTAGAAAGATGCGGTTTATTGCACATGGTAGGGTACATTAAAGGCTACAAATAAGCCAAATTTTATCAAAATCATTAGAGCCGTTTTTTTATAAAAAAATAACTGTTTTTTGGGGTTTTTTTTGCCAAAAAGGGGGTTGTTTTTCAAAATTTTTCAAAACCGTTTTTCGTGCACCTATACTTGCCTATTTGACATGTCTGGTGCAAATTTGTTTGAAATCGATCGAATAGTTTTCACTCTAGTTTTGTATACATACAGACATTTTGTAAAAACTACTTTTTTGAACTCGGTAGGTCCCAAAACGGATATTTTCACAAAAATCTCAACATCGATTTTTTTTGGGATCACTATACTTTCTCTACACTATAGTATAGTGAGAAAGTAAAATTGAAGTGATTTCTAAGCTCATATGGTTATACACATATTACCAAAACATAAACACATATTTATACATTTTTTGACTTACTGTTTGTCCGGGCTAATTTCCAAAACGGTTGAACCGATTTTGACGTAACTTTCATTAACATGTAGAGGACTTTTCGGGGAATATTTTAGGCTACTTTTTATTCCAAAAATATTTAAAATTCCTGTTAAAAATTTGAAAAAGTGTAAAAATTATGAACCAAATTAGGGACAAATATTGCGTGTCTATATCTTACAGTTACCCCCACCACCCAACTTAGATCCAAGTGCTTTTGTCCTAATCAATCATAATTTCCATAAAAATTCATATTCAAAATTGTAAAAATTATGTACATAATTAGTGGTTTTGTGGTTTGCATTGCCTTCAACATCACCGAAGCGTTGTTGAGCGAAGCGAGCAGAAGCAGAGCACCTAGTTACAAATAAAATAGCCTGAGTCTGCTAAATATTGTACTCAAAGTCAAAGGTCGGAGTAAAATCTGTCGTCCTGAAGATGATTAACCTTGTCAACGGAAGATATATTTTCATACATTGCAAAAGTGATAACTGTCAGTTAACATTAGAAGAATTAAAACAAATTGCCAGCTATAGATAATAGAGCAATTAAGGGTCTTCTATACCTTGCGTAAAACAGCAAAAATATGCACTTCGTATTACCGTGTTTCGGACGCCGTTTTTCAACCTAAAAAGTTGTGAAACATCTTAAATTGTTCTTAAAGGCTTTGTGCTTTTGTCTTATATCTCATAATTATTATTGAAAGACATCGTCGGCAACTCCTTTTAATCAACAGTTTAAATGAGTAAAAATCGATTATTTTTAACGCACTTTTTGGGAGTTTTAAGCAATCATTTCCATATTTTAAGCTAACACGTAAAAAATATAAAGCCTTCTTTATAACTGAAAGTAGTTTCCCAGATTATTAATTTATAAATAGAAACCGAAACACGGTATTACGAATGCATGTTTCAACGATTTTACGGCTTGAGTCAGGCCTTTTGCATTGAAATCATACTGTACACTCGGGAGTTTTCTTCAAGGTAAAGAAGAGCCTTAAGACAAAATTAAAGTTTAAGTATGATAATAAAATTATTATAAACTATCTGGTACCAGCGACTTCGCTCTCAGATGTGATTAAATAAATAAAAGCACTTACCATTACACGCATTAAAAAGAACTATTTTATAACCAAATTCCATGGCCCTGATCGAGCAGTGAGTTTCGCCCAAATCGATCTATGTATCCCTTTTAGTCCTACGACCAATCATTAGCTATGCACCAATAACAAAAGCTAAATATACCGTTTTCATCCAGGTTGCCACTCATAACTACCGAACGAACATAAAAATTACAAATCAGGTTTTGAGGGGCATTTTATCTACGAGTACAGTTCATATTATTGCATACGGGTTTGATATACATTTAACGGTTAAACCCGCGTGTACAGTAATTTAAAACACAGAAGATCTTGTCAAAGTGGTCAAAATCAGTGTTTTATTTATAACGGTCACGTCTGTTCAAAAACCATCTAATTTTGTCCATACTTTTTAAATTTTTAAATAGGAACGCTAAATATTTCCGGGATAAGAAGTAGCCCAGATTATACTTTGAAAAGCCATCTGTATGCAAATTAAAGTTTCGTCTAAATCGGTTTAGCCATTCCGGGAGATTAGCCCTAACAAAAAGAAAGACAGACGAACAGACAAAAAATAAAAAATGCATGTTTATGTTTTACGTGAATAACCATATGAGCTTAGAAAAAAGTATGTATTTCGAATCACAGACACTTTAATATTATTTATATGTTTAGATGAGAAACAAATAAGTTCGAAATGTATCTGCTTCATTGACAATCAGGAAAATATTCTTAACAAGGGGAGACCCCTGCGTGCTCCGCACGCCAACCCCCAATGGAACCTTCTAAAAACATATGTTATGTTTTATCTATACTTATATAAAAGCCAAATACCATTGACTCATCACAGTTTCTCCAAAACCACGAGGCCTACAAACATGAAATTTGGCACTAATACTCTTTATAGGCTCTAGATGAGCACTAAGAAAGGGTTTCCGAAAATTCAAAATTTTAGGGCGGTTTGGG
>JAGFPH010001449.1:134506-145389 GCA_018207615.1 Philaenus spumarius
ATATATATATATATATGATTTTTAATTACACCCCAAAACGTGTTCTGGGGACCATGATCGGTGCTCATTTGCTACTCTCGACCTTATGGGTCTTACCATAAGGGCCACTGCAATAGCTCATTTTTCCTATTGAAATTCGTTAAAAATTATACATTTTTACTAAAGATATTTGCTTATAAACAAGACTAACAACATGATTTTCAGTCGAGTCACTTGATAGCACTAAAACATTTACGTTAGCTACTAACTATACATTGGGGCTTTCTGTATGCACAATAAAAAGTCTTAAAGTTATGGTGAAATTTTAAAACGTAATACAAAATAAGGGTTTCCATTAGAAATTTAAAGTTGGTGGCCACATTGGAAGAATGCCTTATGTTATCCTAATTTTAAAACCATGATGCTATATAATATAGATACGTATTATCTTACCATGAGATTTGTAGCTGTTTCCAGACATTTTATGCACAATGTAAGTGTCTTTTTACTATAGTAAATTTGTTGCTTTTAAAATACCGAACCTATAAATATTTTGGGGAAAATGTAAGTTGCAAATGAAGCTTTATATTGTTTTTATTGCAGGTTTAATTAAAAATGCAAGATGTATTTAAGGGTAAGGCATCCTCTTCAATATAATTTTGAAGATAATCTTTTGTAATTTGCAGTAAATCGTTCATGAACATTTAAATTATAATTCGTAGGTGACCAAAATTTTAAATTACATATTTTTATATAATATTATTTACTTGTATACAAGACAAAATAAACGGTACCAGGAACTGGCACATACTTTCTCACAAACATATTTAAATTATTAAACAGATTCAATGTGACTTGTAGGGTGGGGTAAGAAAGTTATTTTTATTAAAGTTGGAGATTAACTAATAGATATTATTATTATTATCTAAAGAGAAAACTATTCTATCAATTTCGAACAAATTTGCACCAAACACGTCAATTATGTCTTTATAGATGCACGTAAAAAGGTTTTGAAAAACAACCCCCTTTATGGTAAAGAAAAACCCAAAAATCAGTTATTATTATTATTATTAGCTAAACGAGAATTTTTAGAAAGATGCGGGTTTTTGCATATGGTAGGGCACATTAAAGGCTACAAATAAGACAAATTTTATCAAAATCGTTAGAGCCGTTTTTTTATAAAAAAAATAATAAATGGTTTTTTGTGGGTTTTTTGGCCAAAAAGGGGATTCTTTTTCAACAATTTTCAAAACCCTTTTTCTTGCATCTATACAGGCCTACTGGACATGTCTGGTGCAAATTTGGTTGAAATCGATAGAATAGTTTTCTCTCTAGCTTTGTATACTTTTATTAAAGTTGGAGATTAACTAATAAATATTATTATTATTATCTAGAGAGAAAACTATTCAATCGATTTCAAACAAATTTGCACCAAACACGTCAATTAGGTCTTTATAGATGCACGTAAAAAGGTTTTAAAAAGTTTTTGAAAAACAACCCCGTTTATGGCCAAAACACCCACAAAAATCAGTTATTATTATTAGTATTAGCTAAACGAGAATTTTTAGAAAGATACGGTTTTTAGCATATGGTAGGGCACATTAAAGGCTATAAATAAGCGAAATTTTATCAAAATCGTTAGAGCCGTTTTTTTATAAAAAAATTATAACTGATTTTTGGGGGATTTTTTGGCCAGAAAGGGGGTTGTTTTTCAAAACCCTTTTCCGTGCATCTACACAGGCCTACTGGACATGTCTGGTGCAAATTTGGTTGAAATCGATCGAATAGCTTTCTCTCTAGCTTTGTATACATACAGACATACATACATACAGACACACATACATACAGACATACATACAGACAGACATGTTGTAAAAACCACTTTTTTGGACATAGGGGGTCCCAAAACGGATATTTCCACAAAAATCTCAACATCAATTTTTTTTTGCGATCACTATACTTTCTCTATACTATAGTATAGTGAGAAAGTAAAACATTATTTCCAGTCGAGTCACCTGATCGCAGTAAAACATCGGGGCGAATTTCGTTACCTACTAACTGTATATTGGAGCTTTCTGCAAATTGAAATGTCGTACGCACATGCTGGAAACTGAAAATAAGACCGGTATTAGTGAAAACGAAAGTGTATACAAGCGATATTCTAGTAGTGTTTGAGCACTTTACCAATGTAATAACATTGGCCAGCCATCTCAAGATTGGCTCTGCTCACTGGATTCGATGCTTTTACTCGATTGCGCACCCTTAACATCGACTCATTTCCATTATATGGGACTCGTTCAATATGGGCAAGGAGGCCTCCCTATGTTTTTGTAGTGTGTATGGAGCAAAAACATAACATTTAAAAAAATTACAAGAATCACTTATCACCTGCGGGCAAGAATTTGTGTTTAGTGTTTATACGCCCTACATAAGATACACAAACGCCTTCACGTTTTGCAAATAATTACGGTATAGTACATTTTTGAAAATGTTTAATTTAGTTATTAAAAGTTAAACGGCTGTACACTACAGTTTCTGTTCCAATTGCAATTAATTTAATTAAAGACATTTTCACAAAATTTTGTTTTTAAGTTATTGTCGTAAATGTTTCTTTTAGGATACTTATTTATACATTTGTTTTATTTTATTTAAGATATAAATAATTTCCTTAAAGACAAAATTTTAAAATATTTGTACTAGGTTAAAATATATCGTCTACCTAATCCTATTACTTTAAATGAGCAATTCTTGTATCTATCTTTGTATCTTTATATCTGTCGCGAATCTCGAAAACGGCTCTAACGAATTCGAAGAAATTTTGTATTTAGGTGTAGTTTTGATTTTTAAGTACACCCATTTAGTTGTATTTCGTGTAAAAACGCAATTTTTTGAGAAAATCTAATTTAAAAGTTGAAAAATGTTAACATAGGGTCTTATGGGTTGCCATGTTGGTTACAAAATAACAAGGAAATAGTAAATAAAGCGATCAAAACAGCTGTTTATAAACAAGCCAATTTATACTGTTTTATCAGCTGTTCATAGAATAGTTTTTTATTACTGTTAAAAAACAAGCTAATTTATACTGTGTTAGCACGTTGGAATTAGAATAAATTGGGCCTGATTTAACAATTTATTTTGTCAAAAGAAAAAAGGTAAACTTGGCAAACATGGAAAAATTCGAATAGTCAATTTTGTAATATAGGCCTGGCTCATTTCTGAAACATATATTGAGGTTATGCGAATCCTGCAATAATTTTTACTATATTTAGGTCTGGTTTCAAAACTTTAGTTGACAAAAGATAGTAGAACTATAGTTCATTTCACCTCAGCGTGAGGCAAAACCAAATGACCGTAATAAAACCCTTACCCTTAGGCCTATTGTGCGACATCGGGGATGGGCACTTGTCGACTGCCTTTGTATTAGAGTTATTGCTGTTTGTCCCAGTGTCATTATGCAAACTTTTTTAATTCAAAGAAAAACTTAAAACAAAATATATCATTCGCTGTGTTTTGATCGCGTGATTATTTTTATACCAAATATGAAGGAAATCGGTTGATTTTGGGGAAGGCAAAGTAAATAGTTAAATCCTATGTGTTTTCAAATATTTTTTATCATCATGAATACGGAAATAAATTTACATTGAATAATGATGTTGAGTTTTATAAAAACCTCTTACTTACTACTGTACACAATAATCATCACATTATAGTGGCCTGACAGTTTTTTTGTTAATTAAATGCAGTATTAAAATATAGACATTAAGTAAAACTATTAAATAACTGTTCTATATACATCGAGCATAAAATACAATTAAAATTAAATACATCTTAATATTATAGACAAACAGAGCATGGGCTACACGAAAATATAAAATTACACATCTTATTGCAGTACATAGCACGGATAAAAATTAAACATAGGCTATTCCTTCTAGCTACTTGCACACTAAACAAAATTTTAATAGGCTATTTAGGGACAGGCGAAACAAGTACATCATTAATGATAGTCTATTATTTATCTTTAATTTAATTTATAAATTTAATATAATTTGACTAATACAGTATATTTAAAGGAAATCTTGAAATTTCTTTGAACTATCTAGTTTTGTGAAAAATAGCTACTTTATTGGTTCATTAAGTTATTAGTCTAATGTGGTCAATAGAGTAATATTAGTTTATTTATTTTAATGACGTAGGTGTGCCATATAAATTTAATATATTCCCTTATAAGGACTTACGCTTATTTAATAATACTTGGGTTGATTTTGTTGTCAATTTTCAATGCCCAATGCCCAAATAAAGAGTAAAGTATTTTTTATGAGTTTTCAATTCAAAACATAAAGCCTTGGTTATTGTTTGATTAACGACAATGTTAAGCATGTCAGGCCACTATAAGGTGATGATTATTGTGTACAGTAGTAAGTAAGAGGTTTTTATAAAACTCAACATCATTATTCAATGTAAATTTATTTCCGTATTCATGATGATAAAAAATATTTGAAAACACATAGGATTTAATTATTTACTTTTCCTTCCCTAAAATTAACCGATTTACTTCATATTTGGTATAAAAATAATCACGCGATCAAAACACAGCGAATGATATATTTTGTTTTAAGTTTTTCTTTCAATTAAAAAAGTTTGCATAATGGCACTGGGACAAACAGCAATAACTCTAATACAAAGGCAGACGACAAGTGCCCATCCCCGATGTCGCACAATAGGCCTGAGGGTAAGGGTTTTATTACGGTCATTTATATTTGCCTCACGCTGAGGTGAAATGAACTATAGGACTAAAATCGTAATGAAAGCCTCTATGTATTTGAGGTTATAATTAATCTCGTAATTACTGTTAATATATTTAAGCCTGGTTTCATAATTTTACAAAACTATTAAATTATGTCCAGGGGCAGAGCCCCTAGTATGTTATGAAAAGAGAGGATTGGAAAAAAAACTATTAGCTAAATATTGGCTCATTTGGGACTACGGCAGGGAGCGGCACTATATTGGCTGATTTGGGACTACGGCAGGGAGAGGCACTATTTTGGCTGATTTGGGACTACGGCAGGGAGAGGCACTATATTGGCTGATTTGGGACTACGGCAGGGGCAATACAGAGAGGTAGGCTTTGACCTCGGCGATGAAACGTATTTTAGGGGGAAATTTAATTCAAAAATTAATAGATGGATTTTCAAGTGTATGGAAGATTTGCTTCACTTAAGTTATAAACCTTGGGAGAGGGAACACAATTATAATTGCTCTCTCATTGTATCGGAAAATATCAAATTTTAAAGTATTTAAGTTTTAGGTGGTTTAAAAACTCAAGAACTAACTAGGTAAAACAGGGTTTAAAGTATTTAAATGGGCACGACTGGGCGCGGCTTGCAAACTTTGCTCAAAAATCGTGGCAGTACAGACTGGCTTCAATTCGAAAATTAAATGTTTATGCAAATTTTAATTTTGACTGCATTTTTTTCTCTAGGTATTTTCCAAATTGTAAGGTATTTTTGCGTTTAGTTGTAATTTAATAAATAAAGAATTCTTAAAAATTATATTTTAACGTGAATATTGGTAGTCCAAACTTGTTTTTAAATACGTGTTTTTTTAAAGTTCTTTGTTTCTCATAAAGTTTAGTTTTAAGATCAACTATTGCGTGTAATGCAGCTCATTAGGTGTAAAGTTTCTTTGTGTTATTGTGTTTCAACATTTCTATCCAACCAAGCAGACAGCCTAATAAGTTCTGCTTTGAAAATGCAATTAATCTATATATAAATAAACGGTATCAGTTAACTGACACAAACTTTCTCCCAACTTACTGTAGTCAAAATAATATTGTTTTTAATCATTTTATTTACTACTTTTTAGAACAAAACAAAAAAATAATATTCCACCTACGTCAATCGTATAAAAAAATTATTGTCCCAGGCGGGATTCGATCGCGCGATCTTTAAATTACTGGCCGTGCTCGCTACCGTGGTGCTACCCCGTGCGGCCGCTGCCGCGATGCTAGATTGACAACACAAACTTGTTTATTTTTAAACATTTCCCCATAATTATAAAACTCCGAAGTTTTGATAAAAGAGGATGGTGTCATTTTGTTTGGCATCTTAAGCACTATAAATACTGAAAATTTGATCAAAATCGTTAAAGCCGTTTTTGATAAATCAAAGTTACTAAAATCATAATTTCAGATCTTTTATTATTATGACAATAGTGCTTTTATTATTTAAGATCTATATATATAAAAGCCAAATACCACTCACTGACTGAACACTTAAAAAGAATACGTTAAAAAGACTGAACATACCAACCACCACGGGTCAGCTAGTATATTTATATGTTAAGTACAGTAATGCAGATTATTGTGGAGAACTATTGCATTAGTATTTCAGCAAAGATTGTGGTAGCCTATTTTTGTTACGAAATACATTAATTTCATTTTAAACTTGTTTGCTTATTTTTGTCTACAGGACCAACTCCCGATATTGTCACGCCATTTTGTATCTGTATATAAACATAAACACAACCTCAAACTTATTAAGTAACAAATACATGAAACACGACGTACAGCAAAGTCTTCTATTGTCGTTGTTACACGGAAACCGATTGTGTTAGCGATCATCAAAGTATGACTCAAAATACGCAATCGTACATTGAACAAGGCCTGAACTATGCGAAGTCGTCTGCCTTGGTAATTCATAGAACTGTGCGACTCATCTTCAAGGATTTCGTATCGACTCCGAGAGGTCGATCATACACCTGTTGTTCACTGTTCACATTTACTTCCCTTAGATCGATTGCTAATCGCAAGTTATTTTAAATCATGATAAAATACTTCATGACGTCACTTAACGGATGTAACAACTAACGTTATTTGTTGGTATTTATGACGTATTGGGAATGTCTGTCTGTATGTCTGTCTGTGTACAAAGCTAGAAAGAAAACTATTCGACCGATTTCGAACAAATGTGCACCAAACATGTCAATTAGGAATATGTTTATGAGAAAGTATGTGCCAGTTCCTGGTACCGTTCATTAAGATATAAAAGTGAACTAATAAAATAGGAAAAACCAAATGTGTAAACAGTTTCCCTGGAATTAAAATCATCCCACAGATAGTCTCAAAATACCGGATATCAAAATTCGTTATCTCATCCCGAAATCCACCCTTAAATATAAAGTGAGATATATTTAAACGTTTCATATCGTTACAAAATTACAAATCTAACTGTGCGGAAAACAATGTTGGTTAATTCCAGCAAAGTTGTGTCTCATGATTTACCACAGACTTGTAATTAATCAATTTTGTATGGAGGAAAAATCATAATAAATGAATTACTAAACATTTACTTTAAAATTGTCCGTTACTATGTTTCCTTACTTAAACGTTTGCGCCATGGGGGTTCACTTACACACATAACACTTTTCGTACATTTTCACCTTAGGTCAGTGTTTGAAGTTTGTATGGTTTGTTAGTTCAATACAACTTCACCGTTGGCAGAACCATTGGCACGTATCATCGCTAACAAGAATTTCGTTAGACTAACTAACAACTGAATACAATCTTAAAATTCATTTTTATGGTTCTGTTGTTGTTATGCTTCATTGTTTATTGTCGTCTTGACAGTTTTCCGTTCTTTTTTTCTTGTTAACTAACTTTCATATTTCAAATAGTCTGTTGTAGTTTATACCTACTCGTAGCTTCAATAAGTGGTTGTTTTTTTTTTCGCACCCGTACATCCAAATTTCGAAAAACAGCGCATGTCATCAAGCAATGTTCATTACACCGTAGACCTACAAATTTTATCAAAATCTGATACGTAGCTTTAGAGTTAAATCGTCACAAAGGAGCTTGTTTATAACATACAACAAAAGGTATAAGTTTGTTTCTTGGAAGAGCCGCGTCCGAGTTCCAAGAAGTTACGCTTGACCAATATTTCGTAAACATAATATGACCCGGTTTCAAGGCAATTCAATTTTAAACCGTTTACCGAAGCCGTTGCTATATTTTAATTCAGTTACGAATGGTTTTCTAACTCATCAAACAAATATTTTTATTGCCAGATTTCTCTGACTCAAATATGACGTGTGACTATTCTTACACATAACTGGAAATATAATTGCTACCATTATTAGTAATAAAACCATTAACATTCGTATCTAATTCATAAAACAAATGGCTAAAGGAAGTTATGTAATGTGCCGTTAAATAATTAAGAACATTATTGAATCAAAGAGGAAAATTTCTTGCGTAACTTATTGATAATTTAACTTTCTCACTTAGAGAAAGAATAGTGATCGCAAAAAAAATCGATGTTGAGATTTTTATGGCAATATCCGTTTTGGGACCCCTGAGTCCAAAAAAGTGATTTTTACAAAATGTCTGTCTGTATGTATGTCTGTATGCCTGTATGTATACAAAACTGGAGAGAAAACTATTTAATCGATGTCAACCAAATTTGCACCAGATATGTCAAGTAGGCCTGTATAGATGCACGGAAAAGGGTTTTGAAATTTTTGGCCCCCTTTTTGGCCAAAAAACCCCCAAAAAATCAGTTTTTATTTTTTATAAAAAACTGCTCTAACGATTTTGATAAAATTTAACTTATTTGTAGCCTTTAATGTACCATACTAAATGCAAAAAACCGCATCTTTCTACAAATTCTCGTTTAGCTAATAATAATAATAATAATAACTGATTTTTGAGGTTTTTTGGCCATAAAGGAAGTTGTTTTAAAAAAAATTTCAAACCCTTTTTTCGTGCATCTACACAGGCCTAATTGACGTGTTTGGTGCAAATTTGTTCGAAATCGATCGAATAGTTTTCTCTCTAGATAATAATATTTATTAGTTAATCTCCTACTTTAATAAATCACCTCTCCTACCCCAACCTACAAGTTGAATCTGTTTAATAATTTAAATATGTGAGAAAGTATGTGCCAGTTCCTGGTACCGTTTATTAAAGTTATAAACCAGAAGTCAAATAATAATAAATCACACAAACAATCGTAAACACTCAACATCTTTCTGGTATAAGTATCAATTTGCAAGAGGTAAAATAGTTCCCGTTTTATTTCACAAACGACAATCGACTTGCCGACAAAATATATAATTTCTCGGTAATTGTCCACAACACCCGATTTTATCCTGGAACCAAAATTTCTTTAGAATTTCTATTATTGAAAAAATTATTAAACTAAATTTTATATTGTGTTGAAAAATCAAACACACAATATTTAGTCCTACAGAAATATGTAGGATTTACTAAAATATTCTGTTTGTTTTTTCATTAAAATGGAGTTCTAACCATACCTTCGCTCGATAGTGTAAATCTATATGTATGAACGGCTTTGTCCTGACGCAAGTTTTCATTTTAAAGCGTGAAAATAGTGAACATTCTGATAACACAGCTGTTCTGATCAAAAGCTTAGCAACACATGCTCGTTTACACTCATTACCATAACAACCAACTTAGCAAATTTAGAATCAGTTTAATATTCATTACAACCAACAGCTTTTTTTAGGTTAGATTAACAAACTAAAAGCAAACACAAACAAAAATCAACGCTAAATGCTTACTGTATTATAATTCAAATCGCATATCTGTTGTTACATATTATTGTTATAAATAAATCACTTGATTTAATTTTAACATAATTGAACCAAAATGTATTTGCAACCAATTTTGCAAATTTAGAATCATTAATTATTATTCACAACCAACAGTTTTTTAGATTTCGTAAAAGCAAACAAAAGGCTTACTGTATTACAAGCCAAACATCTTTTGTTACATATTATTATACTATTAATTATTTAAAGGTAAAATTAAAACACATGCCAAAATTTGATTTATTGGGCATGGTCGTTTCTATTTCGAGCTCTGTCTTACATCAGCTATGTATATGTCACCGCTCAATCATCATTTCCGTGAAAATATCAGAGTATACAGTAATATGTTTCCATTGGCTTGGCGATGGATCGCCGCCGGGGTTGGTGAGAATCACCGGAGCCCATAGTCTTACTAATTGTAAATAAAAAAATGATGCAATTTTTTTTATTACTAGGGGCTCTGCCCCTGGACGCTTCGGCCTCAGATGGCTGCTTCGCTTCGCTCGCAGTTGGAAAATTCGCTAAAGAATCTCGTTAATCTTTGGCTCGTTTGTACATAGTTTGTAAAATTATGAAACCAGTCTTAAATATATTAACAGTAATTACAAGATTAATTATAACCTCAAATACATGCTTTGGAAACGCGAGAGGCTTTCATTACGATTTTAGTCCCAGTTCTACTATCTTCTGTCAACTAAAGAATTGAAACCGGGCCTAAATATAGTAACAATTACTGCAGGATTAACGTAACCTCAATACTATGTTTCAGAAATGAGCCAGGCCTATATTACAAAATTGACTATTAGAATTTATCCATCTTTGCCAAGTTTACCTTTTTTTTTGACAAAACAAATTGTTAAATCAGGCCCAATTTATTCTAATTCCAACGTGCTAAAACAGTATAAATTGCTTGTTTTTTAACAGTAATTAAAAACTATACAATGACCAGTTCATTTTGGATAATATTCAATCTCAGTTGTATTCCACTCTATTTCCAACGTGGTAAACAGTATAAATTGGTTTATTATTAAACAGCTGTTTTGATAGCTTTATTTACTATTTCGTTGTTATTTTGTAACCAACATGGCAACCCATAGGACCCTATGTTAAAATTTTTCAACTTTTAAATTAGATTTGTTCAAAAAATTTTTCACGAAATACAACTATATGGGTGTACTTAAAAATCAAAACTACACCTAAATACAAGAATTCGTTAGAGCCGTTTTCGAGATTCGCGACAGATACAAAACAGATACAAAGATACATACAAGAATTGCTCATTTAAAGTAATAGTT
>JAGFPH010001449.1:145399-162169 GCA_018207615.1 Philaenus spumarius
TTGAATCGTTAGAGCCGTTTTCGAGATCCGCGACAGATACAAAGATAGATACAAGAATTGCTCATTTAAAGTAATAGGATTTAATTGGGTTCGTAATTTCAGCAGAAGCAGAAGCTGGAGGCTGAAGTGCAAATCAAATTCTACTAATATATTTCGTACACGCATGTGGCTATACAGCGCCTTCATGAATAGACCAATTTCCCAAATAGTTGGTTGAAACCCTAAAACAAAATTTCGTAAATTCGCGCAACTCGCGTCAGCGGTACTTTGATATTCACCTGACACACATGGGACATCACGTAACAACCATTATCTAAAAATATGTTGTGTTATAATATGTCGTGTTTATGTATGGACAAGTCGGTGGTTTTGCTAACATAAGCTGGTTGACCGTCACCATCGTGCTGAAACATAACGAACTGAGAAATACCAAGAATTGTATACAATAGATGGGGTCAACGGAGTCAAACATAGGCGCGGATAACTAGGTTTGTAAAAAGTGTTATTTAACTTTGTGAAATACTCTACTACTAGTTAGCCAATTTCCATAGGAAAGATGGGCTATGCAGTGACCAGTTTTAATGGAATTTTCCTTTGAAATTGTTGTTAAATGGCCGCCATTTTGATATTTATTAACCAATGTTTGCAATTAAATTGGCATTCGATTTGAAATGAAAAGGGCTTCAAATTCAGTGTCTAGTAAAACTTTGTTTTAGTAGCTGGTTTTCAAGGAATTTGACTTTAGAATGTTTAAATGGTTGCTATTTTGAAATTTGATGAGTCTGATCAAAGATATTTTTGGAACATGTTTATAGCTATAGAGTTAAAGTGCATATAAAGTTTCATAAAAATATCTCCAAGGGCTTTTGAGTTATTAAATTTTGTTTAAATACAAAATTGCGGATTACGGCTAAAGTAAGCCGAAATCGAAAAACTTTTATATTATATTTTCGACTTATTTTTGCATGTAGAATCTGAATCTGCATAGCCCGCTACAAAAATAACTAAAAAATTGTTAAATTAAAAAATATATATGGTTTTAAACTAATTTTGGTTGTTGTAGACAATTAATTACCAAGAAAGTATGTTTTTAGTTTTTTGTCGATAACTCGGTTATCCTTTGACCTACTGAAACTACAAAAAAGCATTTTGTCTGTCGTTAAAAAAGGAAAATATTTTGTCTCTTGTACATTTTTTGTAAATTTAACGGTTTTCAAGATATTCCACTTTAAAATTTGTAACGGCCGCCATTTTGAAAATTATAAAAATAAATTCTTTGTGTTTGGTACACTTGTTAATCGTAACATATAAAATGCTCCAAATTTGAACTCGTTATCTTATCTATTTCCAGAGTTACAGTGAGTTTTTGTACAAAAACAAAATGGCGGATTACGGCTAAACTAAGCCGAAATCGAAAAAATGTTATACTACATTTTTTTGACTTAATTTTTCATGTAGAATCTGAATCTGCATATAGCCAGCCCAACCTTTTTGTAACACCCTTATTTATATATTATAAAATAATTTATTATATTATTATTATTTATTATTAATTATTAAATCTATCCTTTAAGTAAGGGTAGATTTAATTACATATTATATATTATAAGATAATTTATTATATTATTATTATTTATTATTATATGTGTTCGCAGTCTAACGTACTCATTTAAGTCGCTCGGACGAGTTCGTTAGCAAAAAAACAACAACAAAATTTAATTTCATCCAAAGTATTTTTGAGAGATATTGTTAATTAAATAATTGTTTTATTTTTTATAATTGCTGTAGTGTCGTCCTTTATTTATAAATTTCGAAAGGTCATTGATATAAAGTAGAAAAAATAATTGCCCCAGTACAGATCCTTGAGGTACCCGACTTTCTCCGGTGTTACTAGAACATCAATGTTAAACGCTTACGTTCTCATAAAATGACGGTACGTTTTTTGACCGGAAGGAACATTTTTTTAGATTTTTCGTAATAGAATGAAATTTATTTGGTTAAAGAAATAATTACAGGAGATTTTTCTGCACATTTTGTTTTTTTACACGACCTTATAGCCCGTCTGTTTCCCCAAAAATCAATCAAAACGTAAAATACCATAAAAGCACCGTGTAAGTTTTACCTCGCGAAAGGAGTTTGTCAGCTGCGAGAACCAGGGTTTTAGGCTGAGGCGGAAACAAATTCTACTAATATATTTCGTACTCGCAGGCAGCTATTCAGCGCCTTCGTGAGTATATCAATTTCACAAATAGTTGGTTGAAACCCTAAAACCAATAAACTCAATGTTAGAAATTCGCTCAACTCTCGTCAGGGGTTCGGCTACGTGATGGAATTATTTGATACAGGAGCAGTGATGGCTCAGTGGGTAAGGGAGCGTTTCAATCCGCTACCTTTGGGTATCGGCGTTGAGTTATCCCTCTACAAATGCTTCACTAGTCAAACAGGCACAAAGTGTATTAAAACAATACCTATCATGAACTTGTGCTCCGGGCCGAATTCAAAACTTTTACAAATTTTACTCTCCAAACTGTTCTGACACCACCTTTTGAATACCATTCAGTTCGTCCTGATCCAGACTATTCAGTTCCGACTAGAAAATATTCCATCATAATTAATGCTCGAATTACATGCACTTGACGCTTTTTTCCTCAAAACAGATGTAGGACATTCTAATTGCACCCAGCACCGTGTAAAACTAATTGCGACAAAAACAATTAAGCAATAAAAGACAATATTTAAAAGAATGCGAACCTAGAAGTGAACCATATGCCCAACAGGTCGGCTTGTTTCCGCTCGGCTAACCAAATTATTCCATCACCGCAATTACAGTCGGCTGTGAAATAAAAAGGCATTTCCTCCTCCTCCTGAGGAGGGTTTATTACGATATTAAAGTTGAATACAAGTTACGTCCGTCCACCTACTTTTTAATGTTTTATGTGTGTGCATTACTTTATTGAATTACGGCCGTATTTTATGTTGTAAATCTTGTGCCAAGGAGTCGGTCCCTCGAGGTGGAAGCCGTCTTCTGATGTTTACAATAGGTTATAACTTCTTAACGCATTTCATTGTGTAATAAATTTATATTACAAAATAGTTGAGTATTCGTTTTTGCGGAAACAGGAGATTTTTTGTTGCCTTTTGAAGATGTCGATACTGTGTCAGGGTGTATTATTTGAAGAATACGTTTTTGTAATATTTTAAACTGGAAAATGGTTTTAATGTTTGAAAAAAAAAGGCTAAAAACTTGCACTCAACTGGATACAGTATGTGTTTTTTAGACAGAAATTGAAAAAACGTATATTTTAGTGGTTATAAGGCAAAACTGTAACAGGCTATCATCCCATAGTGTCTTATATAACTACAAGGCTTCGCTGCGCGCACCAACCACCGCGGCGACTCGCGGCGAAGCAAATGCAAACAGATTATTGACAGAGATTGTTTATATTTATATGAACAGAAGCAATTTTTAAGTTATAAAATTTGACCAAAATGTGATACGATAAAGCAGAATTTCAATTGGTAAAATATTAGTATAATTTTAATAGTGATGGGTGTTTGAATTATGATATAGTAAGACTTTTACTTTCTCACTATACTATAGTATAGAGAAAGTATAGTGATCGCAAAAAAAAATCAATGTTGAGGTTTTTGTGGAAATATCCGTTTTGGAACCCCCTGAATCCAAAAAAGTGGTTTTTACAAAATGTTTGCCTGTAAAAGCTAGAGCGAAAACTATTGGGTCGATTTCAAACAAATTTGCACCAGACATGTCAAGTAGGCCTGTATAGATGCACGAAAAACGGTTTTCATAAATTTTGAAAAACAACCCCCTTTTTGGCAAAAAAACCCCCAAAAAATCAGTTATTATTTTTTTATAAATACCGGCTCCAACGAGTTTGATAAAATTTGACTTATTTGTAGCCTTTAATGTACCCTACCATATGCAAAAACAACATCTTTCTAAAAATTCTCCTTTAGCTAATAATAATAATAACAACTGATTTTTGGGGGTTTTTCAAAGCCTTTTTTCGTGCATCTATACAGGCCTAATTGACGTGTTTGGTGCAAATTTGTTCGAAATCGATCGAATAGTTTTCTCTCCAGATAATAATAATAAAATTTATTAGTTAATCTCCTACTTTAATAAATCACCTCTCTTACAATTAATTATGAAGTCACAGTGAATCTATTTAATAATTTAAATATCTTTGTGAGAAAGTATGTGTCAGTTCCTGGTACCGTTTATTTTCTTTGTTTGTGTTCGCTATTACCTAACCTAAAAAAAACAGTTGGTTGTGAAGAATAATTACCTAATTCTAAATTGACCAAGTTGGTTGCTATTGTAATAAATGTAAATACTTTCAAGAAACGTGTTTTGGTTCTAACCTAAAATTGTGTGAAGTTTTTGATCCAAATCAGCTGTTTTATTTGTAATACGGTAAGCCTTTTTCGTTGATTTTTCCTTTGTGTTTGTTTTTATTTTGATGTTGGTTGTTGTGGTAATGATTGTAAATGTATTCAACAAACGTGTGTTGGTTCAGTATAGGCCACACCTAGAATTGTGTTGCCAAGCTTTAGATTCGAATCAGCTGTTTTACCTGATATAGAGCATTGAGTGAACCCTGTATTTTAACCATTTAAATCAGTATCTTGTAAAATCCTTTCTTAGCGCACCTCTACATAGTGGTATGAAAGTCTCTAGCTATCAGAGTTTCAACTGTACTTTGATTATAAATTATTTTGTAGTATAGATAGCAGTTTATGAAAGTAATATGTAAGAATCAAATTATTGACCGAGCGTAAGCGAGGTCTCCGTTTTAACTCGACCGTTCGGCATTTCGTCTGTGTGTCTGTCTCACGATTACGGCCAAACGCCTTGACCGATTTTGATGGTTTTTTGCATGAATGTTCTTTATTCCTAGGCCGAGCGATGTATATATACGGGTTTTTCCATTTTTCATTTTAACCCCTTAAATAAAATAAAAATGGTGGCCGGACCGTTTCTCTCAGTGTAAGCTTTTTTCCAAAGCCAGTTTGTTACTTAACCGTAAGTCGAATTTAAAAACTAATAACATTTTGTTAAAAGCAAATAAAATTGTAAACGAAATTGTATTCTTGATTGATTTTTTCCGTATCTCTAACGGTAAGCTCACAAAATGGCCGTAAACTTCGAATTTGTTAAAAATCGTCCAAGTTTTTGTATTTCAACCATGTTTTTATACGTTTATTCTAAACTAATAAAAAAGTGTTCCATTGCTTTTTTGTAGATAAAGGTTTAAAGAATTCATATATGCCAGTAAAAAATATTATTGAAGTAAAATTAAGAAAGTGATTAGCTCAAGAAACAATCACGTTCAGTAACGAAAGGAAAATGTTTAACTGTAGGCCTACATAAAAAGTAGTACAAATTATTGTAATTTTTTTCATAAATGTTAAAAAGTTTCTTAATTTAGTTCTAAATAGAATTGTATACAAATATTTATCAATTTCAAATTTCCTATTTTGAAACACCAGTTTTTATGTTCCTACTACAAGACTGCTAACAAAACTAGGCCTGTTTTGAATAGTAATTTAGGAGTATAACATTTGCCCAAAAATGACATATTATTTATTATAAGAAAGTGTAGAGGATAAATCAAAGAATTGAACTGTATACCTGTAAATTATCATTGTAAATTTCATAAAAGTATTTGACTTAGCTTTACTTGAATTACAAAATGAGATGAAACAAATGAAACCTCTCGGCGATAAAGGACATACAAAAAATGACCATAGGACACCGTGGGAAGTGTTGGTGCATGGGTTGAGATCACTATCACGACGCTTTAACATCATTTGTTTTCATTATTTCTAATATTGGAATATGATATGGAACTTAAGTTAACTTATGATACATTGTTAAGTTTAAGTTATTTAAGTATGTCAATATTTAATTGTATGTTGTCCCTCTATAACGCGATATTTTTAGCTATCTTACGCATTATTAGCCTAAATAAAACACAATGCCTCTAAAAGAAAATCTTTAGCAGTTAAAGCTCAAGAAAAAAAAGAAAAACGAGAAATATAAATCCCGGAATCGCGGGAATTGTAAATAATGTTTCACTGGCTAAACCTTGTGCTTACTTCCTTACTGGCGCACTATTTTTAACCTAAGCTCAAAACCACATTTGTTATTTCAACGAGCGAGGTCTACTGTTCACAGAACTGCTAGTTTAAAACAACGGAAAATTAGGTTTGAGAGGCTGCATGTATCACAGTTTAGTAACTTTAGACAATTTTAAATTGTTCTGTTTGTTTTGTATTTAGTAACCCCTACAGGGTCTTTTTAAGGCTGCATTTTTAGACTTTTACATCTAACATTTAGGAACAGAATTTCTTTATGTACCTTAAACAAATGTTACGCGCCCTACTTACTTAGTACTAAGTAACTTGGGTGATAAAAGCCGAACTGTATTAAATTTTAAAGAACGTATGAGAAACGATACCACTCCTTCTCCGCAACCCTTACTAAACTCCCCCTCGCTTATAAAGTTGGAAAAATGACTTAAGGGTTGAAGAATAATCTACTGTAGGGGTGGGTTTATTTTGTAGAACACGTATGTACACTCCATCTGTTCAGCCAGGAGGCGCGTCAAGTATGCACTCGGGATATTTTGGGTTTTAGGCGAAACACACTGAGGCTATCATGTATAGCCTAACAAATTATATTTTGTCCACGAGTTAGCTTACTTAACTGTGCCAAAGTTCATTATGACATTTTTATCCAAATTAGTTAAAACCGACAGATTGACAAATGTGTGACCTTTTAATGGTTCCTTCAGGAAACAAATGTGTTTCTATACCTTATACCATAAACATTGACCTTATTAGCGAATTCCCTTAGGAAAAATGAGCTATTGCAGTGGCCCTTATGGTAAGAACCAAGGTCGGGAGTGTAAATGAGCACCGATCATGGTCCCCAGAACACGTTTTGGGGTGTCATTAAAAATCGTATATATGTATATATGTGTTCGCACTCTAGCGGCCGCATTTTAAATCCGTTTGGTTCAAATTTGGTACACATTTTGGTTGTCTACATCGCTTGGGCGAGTTCGTTAGCCAAAAAAATCCAACAATTGAAAACACATTTTTTGACCGGAAGTAAAAAATTTTGAGATTTTTCCTACGAGAATGAATTTTTTTTTGAGTTTTTTCTACAAATATAAATGTAGGATGTTATTCTGCACATTTTCTTTTTTACGCGACCTTATAGCTCGCTTGGTTCCCCCAAAATCGACCAAAAAGTAAAATACCATAGAAGTACCCGGTTCAAAGCCATGTGGTGGATTCTACCGTGGGGTTGGCGTGTGAAGCACGCAATGTTTTGTGTGTTGAAGATACTCCCAATATTCGGAATGGCGTGCGAAGCACGCAATGCTTTGTGTATTGAAGATACTCCCAATATGCGGAATGGCGTGCGAACTATTTTGCAGCTATTCAGAACCGTCGTGAGTAGTCCTATTTCCAAAATTGTTGGTTGAAACCCTAAAACATAGACCTATAAACTTAATTTTGGAAATTTGCTCAACTCTCGTCAGCGGTTCAGCTGCGTGGTCGAATTATTATTACCTTTGCTTTCTTCCTGAAAGTCTAGTAGATTTATACAAATAAGATAAATAATTGTTTTGAGTTAAACATGTATTTTTTATAATAGGCCTACAGCTACAATTTTAATAATTCGACTACGCAGCTGAACCGCCGACGTGAGTTGAGCGAATTTCCAAAATTAAGTTCATATGAATTTAGAATTACAACCAACTGTTTGGAAAATTGATCTACTCGCGAAGGAGCTGATTAGCTGCTTGCTTGTTGATTAGTAGAATTTGTTTGTACCTAAGCCTCCAGCTTTGACTCGCACTGGAAAAATCTCGACCTTGCGGCCTAATGTTATAGACCACTTCGCTTCGCTTGCAGCGTACAAACTCGGCCGTCGGCCTCGAATCAGAACATGCCCACACGATAAAAAACCCTACGTGGGTACTTTTATGGTATTTGACGTTTTGATCGATTTTGGGGAACCAAGCGAGCTACATGCTACATTAAGGGTCTGCTCCAGTAAAAATAAAATGGATTTTTATCCCATAAGAGCAATGTTAAATTTCATACCATTTATTTCGTTTACTTTTTATCATAAAATTGTTTGCAAGGTCTCATTTTAAGCACAGTCACAAATCCTTCTTGCAATTTACATTTTTAAAAATTTCTTTCATTTGTCAAATAACTGACATTTTGCAAGTACAAAGTTTGAATTTTTCTCCTAACACAATAAAAAATTAATAACGAAAAATAATTTGCAAGTAGGATCCGAAATTTTATAAAGAATATTCAGTTTTTTTTTTTCAACACTCAATTACAAAAGATAGACTTATAAAATGGTATGAAATGAGGCAATGTCAAAGCGTTCAGATGCAAGAAATTGCACTGGTTAGATAGGGATATAGTGATACCGGAAGTGCGTTTCCTGTTGCTTTCTCGTTTACTGGAGCAGACCCTTAACCAGTAAAGTACGGAAAATCGGAAAACAAAGTTACTTCCAGTCGAAGAACATGCTTCGCGAAAATACTTTGGATGAAATGAAATCATGGTTTAAAACTAAACATTGATAAAACACCGATTTTTCTGCCAGTAATTATTACAATCAATAATTTGAAATTTTTAATTTAGTAACAAGTCATAAATTTCTGGAGATTTCACTGGATGACAAGCTTAATTGGAAGGCTCATCTAGGCTTTATCAAGCTGAAGTTAAGGTGAATTTTTGTGATTTAGAGATAGTGTTACGAGTGAAGCTTGTAAAATAGTATATCATGTTATGTAGAATCAATATGGATTAATTCTTTGGGACACTGCCTCGTGTGTAGATTCAATATGTTTTATTTCAGAAGAGAATAATGACAAATTCCAGGCCATTAAGCTTTTGAAATATTCTCTTCCGCTCGCATGGTCTGTATTTATATATCTTGACCTCTCTTCGTAATATTAAGGGCCTGCTCCAGTAAAAGACTCTCTTTCTGCTTCTATGGCCCTGTATCTAAACAGTGCAATTTCTTGCAGCTGAGCGCTTTGACATCGCCTCATTTAAAACCATTTTATAAATCCACCTTTTGTAATTGAGTGCTGAAAAAAAACCTGAATATTCTTTATAAAATTGCGGATCCGGCTTGCGTCTCACTTTTAATTATACATTTTTTTATTGTGTAAGGGAAAAAGTTCAATCTTGGTACTTCAAAAATGTCAAATACGTGACAAATTAACGGGATTTTAAAAAAATGTGAAACGCAAAACGGATGCGTATTATGAATGTAGTTAAAATCAGACCTTGAAATCAATTTTATGATAATAAATAATTCGACCACGCAGCCGAACCGATGACGTGAGTTGAGCAAATTTCCAAAATTAAGTTTATAGGCCTATGTTTTAGGGTTTCAACCAACATTTTTTGAAATAGGTCTATTCACGACGGTGCAGAATAGCTGTAAAATGGTTCGCAGGCCATTCCGCATGCTGGGAGGACCTTTAATACACAAAGCATTGCGTGCTTCGCACGCCATTCCGCATATTGAGAGTATTTTCAATACACGAAGCATTGCGTGCTTCGCACGCCAACCCCCGTATTGGGAGTATCTTCAATACACGATGCATTGCGTGCTTCGCACGCCATTCCGCATATTGAGAGTATTTTCAATACAAAAAGCATTGCGTGATTTGCACGCCAACCCCCGTATTGGGAGTATCTTCAAACACAATGCATTGCGTGCTTCGCACGCCATTCCGCATGTTGGGAGTATCTTCAATACACAGAGCATTGGGAGTATCTTCAATATACAATGCATTGCGTGCTTCGCACGCCACCCCCACGGTAGGATTCACCATATGGCTTTGAACCGGGTACTTCTATGGTATTTTACGTTTTGATCGATTTTGGGGGAACCAAGCGAGCTATAAGGTCGCGTAAAAAAAGTAAAATGTGCAGAATAACATCCTACATTTATATTTGTAGGAAAATGTCAAAAACAAATTCATTCTCGTAGGAAAAATCGTAAAAAATAGTTACTTCCGGATTGTTGGATTTTTTTGCTAACGAACTCGTCCGAACGACGTAGACAACCAACATGTGTACCAAATTTGAACCAATCGGACTTAAAATGCGGCCGTTAGAGTGCGAACACATATATACAAATATATGATTTTTAATGACACCCCAAAACGTGTTCTGGGGACCATGATTGATGCTCATTTGCTACTCCCGACCTTGGGTCTTACCATAAGGGCCACTGCAATAGCTCATTTTTCCTATGGAAATTCGCTAATAAAGGATAGTATTATAGACAGAGCGTACTACTCAGTAAATGGATTTTTAGTAAGCCAAGGTAATTAGACACAAGTAAATTCTATGTTGTTATCATGTTCTATATTTGTTTGACAAGGCAACTGTTCTGATAAAAAATATAAGGAATTATTATATATAAACGTATTGTGCTTATGGGAAATCAACATGCGCATGTAGGGGACGCTTTAGATTGTTTTAGTTTAACACTGTAAGAAATCTACAGAGGATGTTCAGGAAAGCTTCTACAGTACTTTAATATAAATCGATACTATTAATCTTGCAACAAGTGTTATTGTACAGACTGTTTCTAATTATGGTAATCGCAGGGATTGGGCGATGAATCATCGATAAAGCTCAGCCACTGTAGTCGAGGGGTGAGAATTGTATAATTGGATTCGAGGAGATTTCTTTGCCTACCCCTTGAGCCGCCCTGACCTAGCCTATTAGTCTGTGCTGAAATGCCGAGCAATTTACATTGTGCCACGCGTAACACCCTTCAAACCGAGGGAAGGGAAGGGTTGATATTTCCAGAGTCATTATTCATCCCCCTTGTGACAATCCAGTTCAGTGTACATCATTTCTTACTGGAGACGTTTCAAGATTTAGAAGTAATTGTGGACGGACTAGTTGTGACTCACTCATCCAATTGAATATCAATAGTTTAACAATATCAAATAAACGGTACCAGGAACTGGCACATACTTTCTCACAAACCTATTTAAATTATTAAACAGATTCACTGTGACTTCATAATTGTAGGTGGGGTAGGAGAGGTGATTATTATTATTAGCTAGAGAGAAAACTATTCGATCGATTTCGAACAAATTTGCACCAAACATGTCAATTAGGCCTGTATAGATGCACGAAAAAGGGTTTTGAAACATTTTGAAAAACAACTTCCTTTTACGCCACAAAACCCCCAATTATCAGTTATTATTATAATTATTAGCTAAACGAAAATATTTAGAAAGATGCGGTTTTTTGCATATGGTAGGGTTCATTAAAGGATAAAAATAAGCCAAATTTTATCAAAATCGTTAGAGCCGTTTTTTTATAAAACAAATTATAACTGATTTTTTGGGGGTTTTTTGCCAAAAATAGGGTTGTTTTTCAAAAAATTTCAAAACCGTTTTTCGTGCATCTATACAGGTCTACTTAACATGTCTAGTGCAAATTTGTTTGAAATCGATCGAATAGTTTTCGCTCTATCTTTGTATACAGTACCAGGAGACCGAGCTAAAGCTCGATTATAAGCAGGGCCTAGTTCGTTCACGTCAATAACTATTATTGCGAATTTCCGTGAACATCGTTTAGGTTAGGCCTATAACATTAAACAACTAAATAAAGGGTATGTTTATTTAGCAGAAGTATTCGTTGCCATGGTAACTATAAATAGATACAACATTAGGCTTACCTCTAATAAAATACAGTTTAAAAGAAAACAGATGATTATTGTAATGGCATTGAAAACATTTGCATCAGCTGTGCTTCGTTTAAAAGAAAACAGATGATTATTGTAATGACATTGAAAACATTTGCATCAGCTGTGCTTTGTATTGTTTAAAATGGACAAATTTCACTTTTTAATTTAATAAAAAGACGTAGAAAACGAATTTTCCCAGACTGGTGACCATTTCCAATCGATTTCTCGTGGCCAAAGCCCCATATAAAATCAAAAAATCAAATATCCTTAGACGGAGATTCCAGATCCATTTAGCAGACAAACAATTATCTCTCGCTTTAGAAGATAAGATACAGACAGACATTTTGTAAAAATCACTTTTTTAGGTTCAGGGGGTCCCAAAACGGATATTTCCACAAAAATCTCAACATTGATTTTTTTTTGACATCACTATACTTTCTCTATACTATGTGAGAAAGTAAAATGATATTTAGTATTTTAACAATACAAGTTTGTCTTAGAAGGCGTAGGGGTAACTTATGGTTGGGATATTTATTCCTTGTAAACGTGCCTGAATAAAGTAACTCGACCACGCAGCTGAAACGCTGACGTGAGTTCAGCGAGTTTCCAAAATGAAGTTTATATATTTTAGGGTTTCAACCGACTAAATTATTGATCTACTGGAATATCGTGTATGAAAATATATTAGTAGAATTTGTTTCCACCTAAGCCTCCAGCTTAGACTCACGCGCTCTTGCAGCAGAAATACTCGCTTTGCGAGCATGGACCTCGACTTCGCTTCGCTCGCAGCTTACCAACTCAGCCGTCGGCGTCGGATCAGAAGATGCCCCCACAGTAAAATCCCTACGTGGATTTCGACCGGGCACTTTTATCATATTTTACGTTTTGATCGATTTCGGGGGAACCAAGCGAGCTATAAGGTCGTGCAAAAAAAACAAAATATGCAGAATAATATACTTAATTTATTTCTTTAATTAAATACACAAGAAAGTTTCATTCTAGTACCACAAATCTCAAAAAATAGTTACTTCCTGTCAAAAACCTGCTTTCGGTTGTTGGAATTTTTTACTGACTCGTCCGAGCGACTTGTACATGTACAACCAACGTGTGTACCAAATTTGGACTAAATCGGACTTAAAATGCCGCCGTTAGAGTGCGAACATATTATACAGGGTGGAACAAAGTTAGTGTTAAAAACTTAGTGAAATGGTAGGCTACTATGGGTTAAAATAAGTAGAAAATGAAGAGTAATATTTTTTCGTAAAACGCTTCATTTTCCAAATATCCGCCATTTTGTTTCTTGTAATAAATAATTAATATCTAGAGAATGGTTTAACCGATTGAGTTCAAACTTGGCATGAAGTTTAACCTAACAATGATCTATCTACATAACTTTGTTCCACCCTGTATATATATATTGTTTAATGACACACCAAAACGTGTTCTGGGGACCATTACCGGTGCTCATTTATTACTCACGACCTTAGGTCTCACCACGAGGGTCACTGCAATAGCTCGTCTTTCCTATGGAAATTCGCTAAAAATATGCAACATTCCAGCTGTATATTCTCGTGGGAATTAAAGGTGTATTATTAGGGTATTTTAACTCCTTAAATGTAACTAATCTACCACACTTTGCTAACCAACCACTATGCTAAGTTTGGTCCCAGAGGGTGCGTAGAGAACACGCGTTCAAAGTTGGACTTGCAATGCTTCGCTATTGGTTGATTTAATTTTAAGGGTGGTTACCTCAATTCATCCCTTTGACTTAAGTAATCGAATTGCAAATGTTTTTTATATCAATTAAGAATAATCTATACTTCTATTATAAAGAGGTAAAGTTTGTTTTTTGTTTGTTTGTTTGTATGTAGGGGTAATCTTTGGCACTACTGAACCTATTGAAAAAATTGTACTAATAAAAAGCTACACTATCCCTGAGTAACATAGGCTATGATTCATTTCGATAAAAACCTTTTTGTATTTCAATATTTGTAAATTTAATCGGAAGGAATTCTTAGGTTAGGCCTAGAATGATAAACCAACACATGTATTTACATTTATTACCATATCAACCAATTGAATAAAATAACGGATAATATAGCTGTTTGCTCCAATATTTCCATTAACAGCTGATTTCAAAATTTGAAGCAATTATTTTTGTATTTCTAGCTTTTAGGTTAGGGTTTTAAAGTGTAGACCTGAGCCTTGCTGGTTCTTTTAACCATTATTATAACTGCTGTTATAAAATATAAGAAATAACTTAATTTGAACATTTAAAATTATTTGCCATCTTAGTTTTGAGTTTATTGTTAATCCTAAACCTTTATTATAAATAAAACATAACATATGTTTTTAGAAAGTTCCATTGGGGGTTGGCGTGTGGAGCACGTAGGGGTCTCCCCTAGTATTAAATGATTTTAGATTTATAGTTTGTAGAAATTAGTACAATTTACTGTTATTAAGGGTTAGCCACCAAATTTAAATTATTTTTGTCTGTAGTGATCATATTTTCAAAAAAAAATCGTAGTACGTGAAATTTTAGTAAAATATTTGAATAGTTTTTGAGAGTATAGAAAAAGTAATTAGATTATCGTTTAATTTTAAGGGTAGTTATTTCATTACATCCCTTTGACTTAAGTAATCGAATTTCAAATAGTTTTGTATATCCCTTAAAAATAATATCACATAATTTTAGCTTTATAGTTTGTAGAAAGTTACTTTAATTTATATTTATTATGTAAGGATAGCAACCCCATTTAATCCTCTTCCAAATGTGAATCTAAACCATCCAGGGACCCACTCAAACACACACAACAAATTTCATCATAACTGGTCCAGCTGTTTAGGAGGAGTTCAGTGACATACACACACTACATAAGAATGATATATATACATAAGAAGACATAGATGACTTGAATACCAATATAAACTTTGGCAAAATTGCTAATAATTAAATACGGTTTTCCTTGTGTTTTCCCCATTACTACAGTCACCGTAATTCCTTAGATTCCGTCGACCTTGAGAGTATATGAATCGAATAGTGTGGACCCAGTTTTGCTAAAGTTAAACAGTTATTCTGTATACTTTATAATTAATTCGACCGTTAGGTTTGGAACTTTCAATGCCAGCTACGGAAATAAATCTTATAATTGTGTATTGCTTAGTTAGTACATACCTTTAAAAAAAACTGCTAACTCATTGGAGCTGACTTGAAAAGATATGAAGGCGATTTTCTTGTATGCTTTGTCCGTATTGATGGTAGGCTTAATCCATGATCTGTGATTGATTGGTGTCAAATCAACGCTACAACCTACAAACATAAATCACATTAACTGTAGTATATTGTCAAATAATTAATTGTAAATTAGTTTAGTTATTTAATACAACAATATTAAACACAGGATATATCAGAACTATGTTCCAATACTTTAAGGTACTATTTCTTTGCAAAAGACAATAAAGAATATCATATTTTATAGTGTTCAAAGTTCCTAGTTTTTCATACAGCCACTATTTTATTTTAGATTTTTTTTTACTAGTAATTTAATCTCTAAACGGATTGATATACTAAGTTGAAGTTTAATAGCGAAAACGCCAAACTACAAAAAAACAAACATTTTTTCCAACCACCCAAATCAAAATGGCGGCTGTTCAAATTGTTTGATGTTGAATAACTCGAAAGCCATAAACTTAATAAAAAATACACAAGAGACTAGATGCTGTTCTTTCAGTACAAACAATTTTGTATTCGCATCAAAGTGAGTTATAGACCAACAATTTTATATTTACGTCAAAGGTACTGAGTTATGAACCAACAACTTTATATTTACGTGAAAGGTACTGAGTTATGAACCAACAATTTTATATTTACGTGAAAAGTACTGAGTTATGAACCAACAACTTTATATTTACGTGAAAGGTACTGAGTTATGAACCAACAACTTTATATTTACGTGAAAGGCACTGAGTTATGAACCAACAACTTTATATTTACGTGAAAAGTACTGAGTTATGAACCAACAACTTTATATTTACGTGAAAGGTACTGAGGTATGAACCAACAACTTTATATTTACGTCAAAGGTACTGAGGTATGAACCAACAACTTTATATTTACGTGAAAGGTACTGAGGTATGAACCAACAACTTTATATTTACGTGAAAAGTACTGAGTTATGAACCAACAACTTTATATTTACGTCAAAGGTAGTGAGTTATGAACAAACAACTTTATATTTACGTCAAAGGTAGTGAGTTATGAAACAATAATTTTATATTTACGTCAAAGGTACTGAGTTATGAAGCAACAATTTTATATTTAAGTCAAAGATACTGTGTTATAAAGCAATAATTTTATTTTTACGTCAACGTTACTAAATTATTATAAAGCAACAATTTTATATTTACGTCAAAGGTACTGTGTTATGAAGAAATAATTTTATGTTTACTTCAAAGTTACTAAATTATGAAGCAACAATTTTATATTTACGTCAAAAGTACTGTGTTATAAAGCAACAATTTTATATTTACGTCAAAGGTACTGTGTTATAAAGCAACAATTTTATATTTACGTCAAAGGTACAGTGTTATAAAGCAACAATTTTATATTTACGTCAAAGGTACTGTGTTATATAGCAACAATTTTATATTTACGTCAAAAGTACTGTGTTATAAAGCAACAATTTTATATTTACGTCAAAGGTACTGTGTTATGAAGAAATAATTTTATGTTTACGTCAAAGTTACTAAATTGTGAAGCAACAATTTTATGTTTACGTCAAAGTTACTAAATTGTGAAGCAACAATTTTATGTTTACGTCAAAGTTACTAAATTGTGAAGCAATAATTTTATGTTTACGTCAAAGTTACTAAATTGTGAAGCAATAATTTTATGTTTACGTCAAAGGTACTGTGTTATGAAGCAACAATTTAATGTTTACGTCAAAGTTACTAAATTGTGAAGCAACAATTTTATGTTT
>JAGFPH010001449.1:162924-227584 GCA_018207615.1 Philaenus spumarius
TTTTATGTTTACGTCAAAGTTACTAAATTGTGAAGCAACAATTTTATATTTACGTCAAAGGGACTGGGTTATGGAGCAACAGTTCTATATTTACGACAAAGGTATTTATAGTTATGGACTAAAATAATGTTTCTAATAATTTATTTGTTATAAAAAAAGAAAATGTATACGTCTTGTAATATTTTGTATAAATATTTAACGACACACATTTGAAATTACCATCATTTTGAATTGTTTGGCTGGAACAATATTATTACTTTTTCGTTTGGCCTTAACGTTATAAAACTCTAACATCAATCCTTTTATTTAGATCAAAATTGATAAGTAAAAAAAACAAAATGGCTGCTGTGTGAAAAACTAGGTACTTTGGTCCTGGGACAATACTTAGAATTATGTGTAAACATTTCTGAAACACTGTGTATATATTAATTAGCAAAGAAAACGAGACAAAAATGAATTGGTTGTGAATGGTTAGTTTTGAAATGTTTTTACATTTTGAGACAAAGTTTTTGTTGCAATAAATGCGTTTAGGTTTAACATGTTGGTTTCACAGTTAACCCGTCTGACTTTACTATAAACAGACGGACGAGTTATTGACCTTTCACTTGTAATAAGATAAAATAATATCCAGCGTGAGTTACATAAACTTGAAAGCGGTCGGGCTGCTTTCCTTACACTTACACAACGGCGACGTCGCTGAACTTGGAAAAGCAAAACAAGGCCAAGAGCAAAACGAGTTCAGTTCAAAGTCAGGGAAAGTGAAATGCAGCAGGCACAGAGCAGCACAGTGTTCAGTAACATGTGTAGGAAGGCGTGGTAACACGTGATTAAAGAAAACAGTTTTGTAGTGTTTAGGGTCTGGAAACAGGGATGAAAAAGTAGTCTGCGAAATAAGGGTAGAAGAAAAACTCATCCGAGAGAGGGGAGTGTGTGTGTGCGTGGGGGAGGATTTAGTTCAAAGAGGACCGAGACCTTTCACAGAAATAGTAGGGAAGTGGGATTCAATTATTGTGCAGTTTGGGGAGTACGTTTTTAGGGGAGGAAATCCGATATCGCGGCGGTTGTCTTGTTAAGGAGCTCTTCGAACGAGGGTGCTTCGCCGAGATTATATTTTACAATATTTCTCAATCGCGATTAATTTAGAACGTATAACTTCCTGTTCTAGCCTCGCGTTAAAGTCTTCTATAAAATCGTATGCAGCGTATTACTAATAATGTTTAAAACTAAATTGTCTTGTTGTTGGGTGGCTTCTTGGTGCCGGTGCATTCCTCGAGAATTGGCTTGAACTGGCTGGCGGGCAATAGCAGTAGGATCTCCAGCGGCCCAATCAGGGCTAGGGATTCGCGCTAAGACGCGCTGTTTGACCCGACGACTCCCCTCCCCCACCATTCTTCTATTTAAAGCACTGCTCCTGAGCCGCGCATGAGTTCACTTGTGGTCCGTTCCTTGATAGTGCACATCCTACGATTCTCCTCAATTATTAGGACATACCCGATTCATCTTATTGTGGGTAAGTAAATTCCCTTAGACGTTTTCAATTTAGTAAATCTCTAACGTTAACTTGTTGTTTTATACTTTAATTTATTTCATGTAAAACTATTCTGTTTGTACCGCTTCTCTTGAAATATGTTTTATGTTTGATTGTGTTCGTGAACTCTGTAGTGTTCAGTGGACTGTGAATTGTGTTCCCAGTGTGTGATCAGTGCTTTACGACGACCAAGAGGGATACAGACAGACAGACAGACAGGCGTGGTCGATGTAAGACAGACGCTCATAACTTTGTGCTTTTACGCGGGCTTCTAAAATGGCCAAAATTGAAAATTAAACAACGAAAATGGTTGCGATTATCTTTGTAAAAATTAAACTAAATATATTTTAATAATAATTTTGTCAAATGAAATTGTGAATTCGTAGTTTAGCAAGTTTTGTGTGTGTATTGAATAAGTTGAATGGTTGGTGATTTAACTAACATTTAATTTGTAAAAAAAACATAAGGAATTATTAATACATTAACAATTTACCTTGATTATACATTTTATAAATTAAAAAAGACATGTTTCCCAAAAACTAACTAACAAGCAATTTATTTTATCTAAATTAAAAAATCAATATTTTATTTCTAATTTAAAAAAAAGTAATACACTTTTTCTAAAATTTAAAAAGCAATATACTTTTTCTAAATAAATAAAAGCAATATATAATCTAAATTTAAAAAAACAACACACTTTGACTAAATGAAAAAGCAATATATTTTATCTAAATGAAAAGGAAATTGAATCTAGATTTGCTTTAAAGATATACTTTGTCTAAATGAAAAAACAATACATTTTATCTAAATGAAAAAGCAATTTATTCTATTCTACCTGAATAAAAAAGCAATTTATTTTATCTAGATTTAAAAAAAAAGAATATACTTTGTTTAACATATAAATCTAAACGAAAAATCAATAGATTCAATCTAAGTGAAAAATCAACTTATTTAATTCTACCTAAATAAAAAGCAATTTATTTTATCTAGATTTTTAAAATATATATATTTACACTTTGTGTAATTGAAAAAAGCATTTATATTCAATCTAAATGAAAAAGTAGTTTATTTTATCTAAATATATAAAAAAAAGAATATACTTTGTCTAAACGAAAAAACAATACATTCAATAAAATGAAAAAGCAATTTATTTTACCTATATTTTAAAAATATATATATTTACACTGTGTAATTCAACAAAGCATATATATTCAATCTAAATGAACAGGCAGTTTATTTTATATAAATTTAAAAAAAAGAATATACTTTGTCTAAACGAAAAACTATACATTCAATCAAATGAAAAAGCAATTTATTTTATCGAAATTTAAAAACTATATATAGCCCTACTTTTTTCAATTGAAAAAAGCAATATATTCAATTTAAATGAAAAGGCAGTTTATTTTATCTAGATTTTTTAAAGAATAAATTTTTTCAAATTAAAAAATCAATATATTTGATCTAAATGGAAAAAAATGTATTTCAAATAAATAAAAGAGCAGTACAAAGTTATTTATCTAAATGAAATTTTCAAATTTTAACATGCACTAAACAAATATATTAACATTTGGCATGATACGATTATTTTAAAAGTTCACTATAACATTAATTTTGTTTTGAGTTGTCCACACTCTTAAAAAAAACAATGTACACTTTTTTCTAACAAATATTAATTTTATTTTTCACGATTTCGCCACAAGCCTCTTAATTTTACATCTACTTCGAAGCAAAACTTTGTTAACCGAATAAACTGAATTGTTGAACCACACAAAGCCCGGTGACGTCATCGCCTGACCTAGTCGTCATTAAAGGAGATGAGTTGCTCGCGCACCTTTATACAAAACTAAGATAAATTATCACCAGACAAAGCCTGCTATCAATCAAGCCTATGACCTAGGACTTGTATAGTGTATTACTCTTTAATTAGCTGAACCTCCGCACACATTTCTTTGCAATATATATTGTGCTAATTTATTTTTCGTACCTAATTTATTATTAATTATAAAAATTTTAAACGTCGAAATTTGTAAAAACATGTTTTGAGATACGTCCGTCCGTGTGTAACTGTAACTAAACACCACTACAAGTTAGATGGATGAAATCGCAGTCAGCTGAAAATGTTAGATCTGTACCAATTTTTGGACCAACTCAGAATAGGTATTTTAGAACATACGTTAAGCGAAATCCTTAAACGATTGGACGGAGGGAGAACACTCATTGTTAAACACATCTGTAAACATTTCGAACCAAAAAATTCGCTCAACCTATTTCCTCCATAAGTATTTCAATTTTAAGTATATCTGAATTATTAATAATAATTTAGCAACTTTGCCAAACAATTTTTATAAGTAAAAACGTTTCAAATTCCTTTTGTTGAGAAAAGCTGTCTCTATATGTGTTTTACAATATGGCGGTAGTCAAATTTATATCTACATGTTTTAAAGTACAGTTTAACAAAAAACCATACGTTTAACGAAGTATAAATGTTACGTAATTTCATTGTCAATCGAAACGTTGAACCTGCTTTAATGTTAAACCACAAAATTAGTTTCCTTTTTTAATATTTATTGAATTTGTATTATTTTTCGTGAAAATATTTTGGTACTCATTGTGTGAACATAAGAAATATATTTTCTTTAACACGTTCACTGCTACGCAAATTTCGTATTTCCAATGCTAGGAGCTGACCTTTTATTTTGTATATTTATAGCCTAAATGAGTAGAAATTACTTTATTTTTTTATTTGTTAACCTTTCTACGTAATAATCACTAATATTTTAAAACGGTCGCACGTGTGCGTCCATAACACATAGGCCTAAAATTGACGTGCGAAGCACGCAATGCTCTGTGTACTGAAAATTCTCCCAATACGGGGGTTGGCGTGCGAAACACGCAATGCACTCTGTATTGAAAATACTCCCAATATGGAGGTTGGCGTGCAATGCACTGTGCGTCGGCCGCTTCTCATAGTGTTCAGTGTCAAGCTCACATGTGCGTCCTTAACAGTGAACTTGTTAAATACGCTTTGATTAAAGAAAGATTTTTTTTAAATTGCGCCAAGTAATAAGGAAGAATTTCTCGATCTTAAATGTGTGTGTGAGAGTTGCGTGCAATTGTTTGAATGTTATCTCTTTATTTCCGTTGTATAACTTTCTGTATTGTTTCATTTTCCGATTTAGTATTTTCCCTTCCAATTTATACATGTTTGTAGTATTATTGCTGTGTTGACTAAAAGCGTTGTAAGAACTTATATTTTCAAAATTATTAGCACTTGAGCCTCCGCCACTGCTCAACAACCCAACACATTACAGTATTTTATAATGTGATATTTTCACAGACGCGCTTGAATCAGGATAGGGTGGGAGTAACGTATCCTAGATGCAAACGGACTCGCAGTATTGCCTGGTTTTTGCGTGAATGCCAGGAGTTTTCTATATAATAGAGCGGCATAAACCCAACCTAATAACGCTGTTTAGGTTGTTTCAAAAATTAACCAATTCCAAGTTTGCCTAAATTGTGTTAAGCTTGTGATTGAAATCAGCTGTTTTATTCGTAATATGTAACAACAGATGTTTGAACTATAATACAGTGAGCCTTTTTCGTAGATTTTCGTTTGCGTTTGTCGACCTAACCTAAAAAATAAAAAAGTGATTGTAAATTGATTAAGTTTAGTTGGCTGCTACGGTACGAATGTAAATGCATTCAACAAACGGGTGTTGCTAATCTTTCGATCCCAATCAGCTGTTTTATCCGTGATAGGGTTGGGCGTGAACCACGAATGTTCGCTATTTTTATGGTTTAAAATAAAAATGTTGAGGAATCCTTTCTTATTGTGCGTCTATGACCCCATACCTTCAAATTGTCGTATTTGTATCCTTATCGTATAAGTAGTTTTGCTATACGTTGTCAATCAGGTGATAAAGCCGACTAGAACTAAACACAATGTTAAAGCAGTTTTGCAAGTATCAACAACTCGTAAACTAAAGGAATCAGAAATACGACCGTCCACTGCACAAGTTATACAACACCGCAGAAAAACATTACCGACTGCGAAATTATCATAAAAATGCGGCCGCCTACTAAAACTCATCAACCCGTAATGTGATTTGTTCCACCAAGAGTTGCGTGATTCCGGTGCGGACCCAGACATTCCTTGCCGGCATGCCTCTCCGTCGTCACTGTCATTTCTGGGTTGCACGTTCTCGCCAAGGTTGTGATGAAGAGTGCTTGAAATTTTGGCAGCTACCATGCAACCGTGTCCTCGATATAAGGACAATTGGATCGCCCGAATTCTACACTGAAATACATTTACATACCATACTACCGGTCGTATACATTGTTTCTACTGCAGTTTCGAGTTATTATGCCATCATCAGGAAAATTAAAAAAACACATTTCATTCTGTATCCTGTATTAAGGGTCTTGCTGTAGTGGCGGCCATCCCATAAGAGCAATGTTAAATTTCAAACCATTTATTTCTTTTATTTTTTATCATAAAATTGTTTGCAAGGTCTCATTTTAAGCACAATTACAATACGCGTCCGTTTTGCATTTTAGATTTTTTTTAAATGTTTTTCTTTTGTTGTGTAATTGACATTTTGTAAGTACAAAGTTTGAATTTATTTCCTAACACAATAAAAAATTAATAATGAAAAGTAATTTGCAAGCCGGATCCGAAATTTTATAAAGAGTATTCAGTTTTTTTTTTCAGCACTCAATTACAAAAGATGGATTTATAAAATGGTTTGAGATGAGGCAATGTCAAAGCACTCAGCTGCAAGAAATTGCACTGTTTAAATACGGTTATATAGAGAAGAGCTTGCGTTTCCGGTTGCTTTCTCGTTTACTGTGGAGCAGACCCTTAATAAGGATTAGTAGACGTATAATAATATACTGAAATTTAATTTCACTAATCCGTGGCCTATCATAACTAATATATGGTTCGCATTTTAAATCCGGTTTGGTCTAAATTTGGCACACACGTTGGTTGTCTAAGGTACTCGGACAACTTTAACCACGTTTTTGAGTGGAAGTAACTATTTTTTTAGATTTCTCGTACTATAATGGAACGTATTTAGAGTTTTATCTACAAAAATAAATGTAGGATATTATTCTGCACGTTTTGTTTTTTTACATGACCTTATAGTTCGCTTGGTACCCCCCCCCCCCCCCCCCAAATCAATCAAAACCATAAAACTTTCGGGGGTAAAATTTCATAAAAGTACCCGGTACACCTGGGCCTTGGTATTTTAACGTGGGGGGGGCATCTTCTGAACCGAGGCCGACGCTGCGAGCGAAGCGACGCATTCCATAACCCGAGGTGCAAACTCGTAAAGCGAGTAGCGAACAAAGGAGCGCGTGAGTCGAAGCTCGAAGCTTGTGTGCAAACAAATTCTACTAATATATTTCGTACACACAGGCAGCTATTCGTCGCCTTCGTGAGTAGATTAATTTCCCAAATAATTGGTTGAAACCCTAAAACATAAACTTAATTTTGAAAATTCGCTCAACTCACGTCAGCGGTCCAGCTGCGTGGTCGAATTATTATTTATCTTTCTAAACGTTATTCCATGCCAGTACGACAATAGACTAATGAAGACAGTAAACCGAACGCTATTAACTCTACCACAATACAGAACGAGTTAAATAAATAAAAGTTAGATAATTTATAAACGTCCAGTCCAACTTTGTTAAAACAATAAAACGAAACGGCTTGTACTAATCTGTGCGAAGATTGTCATAAAGATTATCCAATCTGTGCGTAGATAGCGAGCACCACGTTAAACATTGAATATTCAGACACTGTCCTGGGTTCTGACATTCCAGGAGCTCATTCTCACAGCTCTTGGTTAATCGGCGAAGAATGTATCACGTACTGACGTGCGCCTATAGGTGCTGGCGTCGGTCCAAGTACAGTTCAGTACGCGGACGTTCGGTGGAAAATAGGACGAAACTGAGGTTGTTAAGACTTTGGGGGAAAAATAGGAGCAGTCAAATTGTAACAAATTAAGATCCTTAAACAAAACAAATCCTTTATCTCCTTAAAAAATTTTGTAAATCAAAATTATGCAATAAGCATTATGTCTATGTGTAACCAAATGTTCTCGCTTGGTAACAATAGAAACCCTCAAAAGTGTGAACAAATTACTTCTTTCAGCGACTCATTAGCTGAAAAAGTTGATAGAGATCAATCTTGTAACACATTTCAATTTTAATCCATCTAGCTTTTAACACACATACAAAATAATTCTGAAAACGTGTTATCGTGCTTGGAACGAAACGGCTAATTCACCCAAATCTCAAGGTAGAACATTAAAAAAAGCGTAAATTAATTTAATATTTTTAGTTACTCGTCCGCCATTTTATTGCATTTGTGTGTGATTAGTTCAGTCTTGGCTCTTGAATAACATTATTTATGATTCATTGTGATTTTTCAAAATAAAAACTACCTTTGAAAACAACTGGCTGGATTAGGGCTCTTCTTTACCTTGAAGAAAACTCCCGAGTGTACAGTATGATTTCAATACAAAAGGTCTGACTGAAGCCGCAAAATCGTTGAAACATGCATTCGTAATAACGTGTTTCGGATTCTATTTATAAATTAATAATCTCGGAAACTACTTTAAGTTATAAAAAAGGCTTTATATTTTTTACGTGTCAGCTTAAAATATGGAAATTATTGCTTAAAACTCCCAAAAATGTGTTAAAAATATTTGATTATTACTCAGTTAAACTGTTGATTAAAAGGAGATGTCGTCGATTTCTTTCAATTATGAGATATAAGACAAAAGCACAAAGCCTTTAAGAACAATTTAAGATGTGTCACAACATTTTCGGTTGAAAAACGGAATCCGAATCACTTTAGTACGAAGTGCATATTTTTGCTGTTTTACGCAAGGTGTAGAAGAAGACCCTTAATCAGTGCATGCGAACATTTTTTATGCTTTTACCTAACTCCACGTGTTTAACTGTAATACCCCAGCAGTAATTTATTGATCTCCTTTACATCTCTAAAGAGTACATAAGTTACGATTACACCACGCTTCAAACAGCTGTTTGGATCAGCTGATTGTTTATTATAGCAGATTCATTCCATTACTGCTAAACAAAATTGTATTGTTTAAATAACACTGATTGACAGACTAACGTAAACTTTTTAATTCTACTAACAAAAGTAAATTTGATCTTTCCATAAAATTATAAGAATAAGTTAAGTATACCCTACATATATTATCAAATGTAAAAACTCCGAATTTAACATTTATAGATCTACCAAGTAAAACTCTGTCTCAGTTGCTAATTTCGTTAATTATAAAACAATATACTAGTGAAAATGTCATGTTGATTGTATTTATTGTGCAAAGTTCTTGTATGGGGTTAAGTAAATTATTGTAAGTTAGACGTGATAACTGTTCCTTTACATAACTCGGGGGGGGGGGGGGGGATTATACAGCACAAACACCATCTTCGAATGATGTAAAGAAGCACTTACCTCACTTTTAACGTAAAAATCTATTAAAAACAATTTGATTGAAACAGGGTTTTAAATCGTATGTTACTTTTCCAAACAAAATTCCCGTCAAAACACTATTTATTTTCAAAAAACATTTACAATATTTGTAAAGTCTATCTATATACCATTGTAGTGTGTGTTGGGTTGTTTTAAATCAAAAACTGCTTATCCCATTTCAACTTATAGTGTCTAATAACATGAGCGAAGTCGCAGCAAGGGTTTTCCAATTTAAGATCGTGCAGTGGAGGACAAAATGAAAATCTGATATTTTATGCTTTTTTCTGTCTTGAGTTGTTCGTAAACAGTGTCGGTAATACCCTATATCATATTTTGTATGATGTATGTTTTAACCCTTAAACGTGTTGGTTAAAGTCGGTAGGACAGCGGAAGTGAAGCAAACGGTGGTACACGGTCTTCGGCTTGTATAAAACTGCTATCCGATGTCCATGAAACATTCCTGATGGGACAAGCATTTTCTTCTAAATTTCCTTGGTTATGTCTCTTCGTACTTTTTTTCAAAATAGGGACAACGAGTATTCGAAAAGATGGAAAGTGAAATCGCGTGCTAAACAGTTAAATATTAATCAAAACAAAATCATCTATACTAATGTTAACGTACATATAATCCATTGAGAGTAAGAATTCGCTAATTAATTATCGCTTTTATATTTGTTGATCGAATCCACCGACCTTACCCGGTGAATGGAATGAAATCATCGTTGAATAACCCGGGATAATTTATTAAATCAAGAAGGTGGATCGTATTTTACTATGAATGAATGACTAATCGATTCGAGGACGTGCCAGGTTAGATGACGTACAACCTTGTTTGGAGCAAAAAAACCTGAAGGAAAAAGCAACCGACCTAGACACAAGTTGGCAAAAGTTCAAAATCACCCGTCCATCATTTGTGGTGCTAATAATGCGCTGATCGACTAAATAATTGATTGACAATGTAGTAGGCGCAACGTTGGTTGCCCTCTTCAGGTACATTTTGGAACTATCTACCTTTTATACTTTTTTTTTAGTTTTGTCTGAACCTAACCAATAAGGCTTAACTTTAATCTGTATTTTATATAATATATCTTAGCGACAGTTATGCTTTGTCTTTTTAGTGAAAATATGTAAACATGGTTTTAATACCCATGACCCCCCTCTACACCAATACCTCTTCCTGCTCCGCAAATTTCCTTTGCTAGGAGCTGTCCTTTTATTAGCGAATTTCCATAGGGAAAATGAGCTATTGCAGTTGCCCTTATGGTAAGACCCAAGGTCGGGAGTAGCAAATGAGCACCGATCATAGTCCCCAGAACACGTTTGGGGTTTCATTAAAAATCGTATATATATATAATATATATATTTATGTATGTATGTGTGCGCACTCTAACGGACGCATTTTAAGTCCGATTTGGTTCAAATTTGGGACACATGTTGGTTTTCTATGTCGCTCGGACGAGTTATTAGCCAAAAAATCCACCAACCGGAAGCACGTTTTTTGAGATTTTTCCTACGAGAAAATGCTTTTTTCTACAAATATAAATGTAGGATGTTATTCTGCACATTTTGTTTTTTTACCCAACCTTATAGCTCGTTTGGTTCCCCAAAATCGATCAAAACGTAAAATACCATAGAAGTACCCGGTTCAAAGCAATGTGGCGGATTCTACCGTGGGGTTGGCGTTCGAAGCACGCAATGCATTGTGTATTGAAGATACTCCCAATACGGGGGTTGGCGTGCAAAGCACGCAATGCATTTTGTATTGAAAGTACTCCCATATGGGGGTTAATGGACCGTGCGTCGTCCGCTTCTCATAGTGTTCAGTGTCAAGCTCACATGTGCAGTGAACGCGTTAAGTGGTGTGTATTTTGTCAGTACTAAAATCTCGGTTCAAAACTAGACAGACGGGCACAAAGACAAACGACCAGTCCGCCAGACAAAATGCATCGCGAAGCCCGAGATTGCGAAATAGCTGCACGTATCGCGTTGCGGTTTAGATTCCAAATTCCGTCGTCTACCGTTAACCCAGATGTGTTTTGCGTAGATCCATTACTACCCGTGTAGGCCTTCTGTATAGCCTACGCACCGTTAGGTTCTATAGTGGATGAGAACTTTTCTAGGTTAGGAGTCTGCCGATCGATATTGTAAAGGAGAATCGATATCGGGCCTTTGTGTCGACGAACTGAGCCAATCGATGTATACAAACTATTCTAAAGAGGTGGGGAATTTTAATAGAAATTTTACCGAACATTATCAGTTCTTATTTAAATCATTTCCTTTTGAACAATTTAGTTATTTACGTAGCGTATGTAGACCTTTCCTATTCGTATTCACAGTTAGTTAGGATGTTACAATATTTCCATTTTATAAACTTTATTTGTGCTCATGTCCTTCGTAATGTTCCACTGACGAATATTTTAAACCGTTTTTAGTAATACAGGTCAGTTAGTTCTTTGGAAAATCTCATTTAGTCGTCAGCTGTTGTTTAATATACAAACAGCTGACTAGGTCCATCAGTACAACTAAATAATAATTCGATCACGCAGCTGGACCGCTGACGTGAGTTGAGCAAATTTCCAAAATTAAGTTTATATGCGTATGTTTTAGGGTTTCAACCAACAATTTGGGAAATAGGTCTACTCACGAAGGCGTTGAACAGCTGTCTGTGTGTACGCAATATATTAGTATACCTAGAATTTGTTTGCGCTTAGTGGCCTCGCGAGTTTGCACCATTTGGCTTCGAACCGGGTACTTTTATGGTATTTTACGTTTTGATCGATTTTGGGGGAACCACGCGAGCTATAAGGTCGCGTAAAAAAACAAAATGTGCAGAATAACATCCTACATTTATATTTTTAGAAAAATATCTTAAAAAATTTCATTCTCGTAGTAAAAATCTCAAAAAATAGTTACTTCCGGTCAAAAAACGTACTTCCTAAGGAACTCGTCCGAGCGACGTAGACAACCAACATGTGTACCAAATTTGAACCAAATCGGACTTAAAATGCGGCCGCTAGAGTACGAACACATATACATATTGCAACGACGCACGAGTTGCACGACGCTGGGGGAGGAAGTTTGTTTTCCTTTTGTCCCCACGTTGCGACGTCAACCCTGCAACGACAGACCTTTTTTATGACGTTCGGGAGCCACCTCTGCAATGTAGCCCCGACGCTTGTCTGTCTGTAGGATTTCCCTACTTTGTTACAGAATAAAGAGATTATATCACCTACTGGAAGTTTAAGGCAAATTAATTTTAATAGCCTAGGTGATATAACTCTGGTTAAGATAACTATGCCTATAGTCACCTTAAATAAAAATATTTTATTAAATTCCTTCCAGTTATTCAAGTTACTATTAACTTTAAATTTGCTCAGCTCAGTAATTAATATTATATTTATTTGACAATCTCTGAGGAGTGAGAACAGTGGAACTTTACCTAGAATAATTAAATTATTTGTGCTTTGTGAAATTTCGTTGGAAATGCCAACTTTGCGTTTCCGCCCTTCAATATTGATCATACACTGAAAACAACTTATCATATAGGATACTTAGATAATAGGAATCTCTTGAACAAGGTAAATTAATTATATTAATTGAAATCAACAGAAAATTTATTCAATAAAAAACTCAAAATACTCTGTGGTTCTTTCCACTACAAAAACATAAATTTTAAACTAAATTTACTATTTACATAAATTTTAACTCTTTTAGGTAGAACCATTTATTATTCATTTATACTTAATTATTCCTTCCTTGTTAATATTTATTATTTAATTATTTAATTATGAAAATGATTTTATATATTTAATTTACAAGATTAATAATTTTATATTTTGAAAAACCTAAATTTTTTATCTCAACCCAGTATCAATAATTATTTAAATTTAACTCAGGCAATATTTTAATAAGGGATATCGTAACTTTTCTGACAGACCTTTTATTACTGCGACCCTGGACTCTGAACACCTTTCCCAAGAATGTTGATTGAAATACAGCTTCCCTGAAGTCCGGTTATCGTTGGTGCGGTTGAACGTCTCTCGTGGTCTCAGCTTTTCCTGGTTTGACTTTCCCTGATGTCTTCTAACGTTTTCCCTGATTTGGTTTAACGCCTTCCCTGATTTGGTTTCCGCTTCTTATTCCAGTAGTCCTTCAAAGTCCATGTGTGGTTCCAGTTATCGTCCTTACATCAGTCCTGTGATTCTTGTAGACTACGTCATTTATAGATTTTTTGACGCACCCGCTATATAATTAACTATAGCGTAATTCACTCAAACTGTTCAATCGTTTTTTCACTGTCTGTAATACTAACTGATTTTACACTGTCTTTGTTCATTTAACTCGTATTTACGTTTGATAAAATTTTAATGAAAACTGTTACTTGAAATATTATATCGCATAATATTATAATTAATTAATTAAAATGTTCACTGTTTGATTGACACATATCTTACTGCTGTCTTTATAAAACACTGCTTCTAAGTACGTTACTATAACATCGCATATCCGTCTAACAACGTCGATCTAAAGAAAAAACTCAAAGAGTGAGAGAGCGATTCCAGATTCCAGAGAGAGCGATAGAGTGATAGATAGGTCGTTAGCTGCGCGGCTCCCGCTGTACTCCACTTATATAGCCTCCTTTGCCGCCTTCCGAGTACCAACTGCCTTTCTTATTTTTCTATTCCTTGTTCGATATCTTGCCATGCAACTTGCATTGATTTCTTTAAGTTTTAGGTTGGTACTACCCCCACTAACTTCTTCGTTAGGCCTTGCCATCAGCTAATCTAGATCTCCCCTCCTAACATTTTCTCCTATTGTCTTACGTATTTTCCTCGTAGTTTTCCTTTAACTGCTTTTATGAACTTGCGGTTTTCGTAATCGTATTCCTGATACATTTTCCTTTCTTCTCAAACTTGAGTGATGGTCGTACTACGTTTGGTTCGCTTATGGCGCTGCCTCGCGTATTCCGCGGTTTTTCCTCGCGAAAACTTTTCTGGTTTTGAAGGAAAATCTTTTTTCTTTTTTCTTCCATGTTGGTTATTATTTTATGATATACTAGCCAAAATTTCCATTCTGTCCGAAGATTTTTCTTCTGTTTTTGGGACTTGCAAAATTTGCTAAATTTAACATTTACTTTTGAATTTGAATTTTAACTTTAAAATTGATACTTTCGATTGAGATTTACAATTTTATACCCTTACTACTTTCTTAACACTATGTTATTATTTTTACCACCTTTTTCATTCTATTTTTAGCAAAATATAGGTATGAACTTTCTCACCTATTATTTTAGTTAATTAACAATTTATAAACTTTTTATCTTATAAAACTTTTACTTCTTTACAACTTGTTTACTTTTTCATTTTCCCTTTTTCATTTTTTATGGTGCTTTTTCACCTTCAAACTTTAACAATTATCTCTAACTTTTAAAATACCAAAAATTCCTTAATTTGTTATTTAACCTTTTTTATACAATTTTTCTTACGCTTTTCAAAAATATCTTTTTCATTTAATTTTGATGAAATTTGAGAATTTCCTATAACTTTAACTCTTTATAACTTTAACATTTTTTATTTTACAAAATTGTGACTTCCATGAACAAATGTTTCCACCTCCCGTGTTTCACATCTACCCATAAAATTCATCAATTTTATACTTTTATCTAACACCTTATTCCTGTATAAAAATAACTAATTTTTCTAAGTCTTTCAGGCAACTTGGAACAAGTTCCTGGACAAAAGTCCATCTCTGTTGACACAGTACAGTTGGCCGGGACTTGTCGTATTCTAATCTAGTTAAGTATAGGGTGTACCTCAACTCCTGCTATGAAATCTTGATTTTTGCAGTTTTACAACAAAACTCAATTTTTCACGCATTGCATAAGGTTTATCCGTTGCAATATATATATATATGAATTTGAATGACACCCCAAAACGTGTTCTAGGGACCATGATCGGTGCTCATTTGCTACTCCCGACCTTGGGTCTTACCATAAGTGCCACTGCAATACTCATTTTTCCTATGGAAATTCGCTAATAATAACACAATCAGACATTTCAAAAGTTGCCTTTGTACTGCTTACATGTATCCTAAAAATACAAGCCAATTCAATGTTATACAAAATACTTTAAATAGGTACAGGGTGCATGAAAGTACGGACATGCACTATCCAAATCTAACAGAAATAGAAAAAAGTTTGAGCTCTCATTTTAAATGGATTTCTATGTTGTGATAACCTCAGTCATTTTTTCCAATATGACGACCAACTTAAAAATTTACAATAGAAATGCTTGTATTGTATTACGTTTTCGGATTCTATACATAATTTTAATTCTTTCTTGTAATTTAAATTACACAATTGTAATCTTGTAACAAGAGGTAAATTTCAATTTTTGAAAAAAACAAGCACCATCCACGGCCCGCACTAAAATGTTTCATACTCTCATGTCTGCAACCATTGGGGATTAGACACGGCATTGTGGTGACCTGCGCAGATGCGATGTGTACAGTCACCGCAACATCAGGGTTTATATATTGTATACTACGGTAACACACGAGTTTGAGTTGTACAGCAGTCAGTTCACGTATGCACCTCCTGACCCAACTCTTGTTTGACCTTTGTGGCACGGTCAAGGACTTGCAATTGAAAACTGCGTTATGGAAATACATATTAACCATGCAGTTTCTATTATTGCACTCGCTTTGCCAAACAACAAGGCCCTGTCTCACAACCTGGGATGATATTCTGCTTGGAGCTACTTTATAAAATATAAATACCTCTTCCCGAGATATAAACCTGAAAAGTAGTATTATATCGATATACTCGCTCGCCAAGGGTTCCGTATCAACACTATACTGTATATACACTCACCGCTGGTGAAGACGGTTTTAACGTACAGTGTTGCCAGACTATATATACAGTACATCTCACAACACTTGTGTTTTCAAGAGAGGAAGAAATGATTTTATACCAACAATTTAATCTTTATACCACTTTAAAGAAAACACCTTTCGAAAGCTACCTCCCCTTCCACACAAAAAAAACGCATAGTAAAAGAGTTTTAGTTCTGCTGTATTAAATACTAGCTGGTAGGTATTTAATACCTACTGCTTCGCTTGCACATGTGATTAAATAACTGGCACATACTTTCTCACAAACATATTTAAATTATTAAACAGATTCACTGTGACTTTATAATTGTAGGTGGGGTAGGAGAGGTGATTTATTAAACTAGGAGATTAACAGAACTAATAAATATTATTATTATTATCTAGAGAGAAAACTATTCGATCGATTTCGAAGAAATTTTCACCAAACATGTCTATTATACCTGCATAGATGCGCTTGAAAATTTTTGGAAAAACAACCCCCCTTTTTGATCAAAAAACCCCAAAAATCAGTTATTATTTTTTTATAAAAAAAAACGACTCTAACGATTTTGATAAAATTTGGCTTATTTGTAGCCCTTAATGTACCTTACCATATGCATAAAACTGAATCTTTCTAAAAATTCTTGTTTAGCTAATAATAATAATAACTGATTTTTCGGGGTTTTTGGACGAAAAGGGGGTTGTTTTTCAAAAAATTTCAAAACCTTTTTTCGTGCATCCGTACAGGCCTAATTGACGTGTTTGGTGCAAATTTGTTCGAAATCGATCGAATAGTTTTCTCTCTAGATAATAATAATATTTATTAGTTAATCTCCTACTTTAATATCACCTCTCCTACCCCTCCTACAGTTATGAAGTCACAGTGAATCTGTTTAATAATTTAAATATGTTTGTGAGAAAGTATGTGCCAGTTCTTGGTACCGTTTATTTTAAATAGGAACCCTAAATATTTCTCAGATAAAAAGAAGCCTAAATTAATATCTGAAACCTACTCTAAATGCAAAGTTTCGTCAAAATTGTTTCAGCCATTAGCCCGGTCAAACAGACAGTCAGACAGACAAAAAATTAAAAATTGCATGTTTAGATTTTGATAAAGTGTGTAATAAAAATCTTTATATATAATACGTGAAGCCGTTTTTTTGTAAACACAACTCCTCCCTTATTTCTGGATCAATTTTAATGTTTGAGGTTTCAAAAAATTCGTCTCATTTCGTAGTTTTGCAATAAGGTTTTAGATGTCAAACATTCTTATCTTTAATAGCGTGAGCTAATCTCAAAGGTCGGGTTTTCCCCATAAGATTAACATGGAAAATATTTAAAAACCATTTCTATATAAAACAGCTGTTTATAATAAGAAACAAACTAATCCAGCTGATTTCGTGGATGTAAATAACGATGATTACAGTATTCAGAAGGTTATAAAAACATTTTAATACAAAACAGCTGTTTATAATAAGAAACTAACTAATACAGCTGCTTTGTGGAAGTAAATATTGATTTTTATAAGGGAGGAAATGAATTATTTATTCAAATTATAAAATTTACAAACTAATTTGTTTTGAACATTTAACATTATTTACCATCTCAGTTTTGAGGTTATTATTTATAACTTTTTTGTTAGGTTTTTGATTAAGTGTAGACCTGAGCCTTACTGATTCTTTTAACCTTTATTATTACTGCTGTTATAAAATATAAGAAATAATTTGATTTGAACATTTAACATTATTTACCATCTTAGTTTTGTGGTTATTATTAATCCTACACTTTTATTATAAATAAAACATAACATATGTTTTTAGAAGGTCGCACCGGGGGTTGGCGTGCGGAGCACGCAGGGGTCTCCCCTAGTAAATTTTATTTTGAAACCCCAGGCAGACACTGCAATTTTATTTATAAACGGGTTGACATGCCAATTGCATCCGTTCTGTAGAAAATCTACTATGACAGACAGACTTAATCGACATATCCTATAAAGTAAAGCAACCTTAAAATAAACGTATAATTTAATCAAGAATAAAATAAAATGCTCACCGATTTTTTTTTAGAAAAGTCACCTTGCTTGCTGCTCGTATAGGTTGATATCTGAAAATAAAATACAATTCAAATGAATATAACATCTTCAAATAATTCTATCACGCTGGCGCTGTCGTAAGTTTAGCGACAACGTGATCATGTTACCCTACAACCAGCTGATTACCGAAATTCCGTTGTTACCATAGCAACGAGTTGTATCCAGTAACATAAACGGCATCCATTCATATTAACGGAGCGGCCTATAAGAATGTAAGTCAACTATACAATGTTAAACTATTCAATGTCTAGCCTAGCTGAGGCCGAAATACTTTCAAATATCGAGTACATATACAGCCTTCATTGCTCGGAAGTTATTTAACTGAATGATGAGTAGATAGGAAGTTATTCATACAGAGTGTTTTAGAACTCTCTGCTAAAGCATTGTTTCTGGGCCATTTGGTAACGACCAATAACAATTCATTATTTAAATTTAATAGTTTTCATCCAGACTCTATTGTTTTTTAACTTGTTAATTTGTATCTAAAGAACGACTTGATGATATACTAAGTAGAAATTTTGAGTTTTATCGCATAAACACAAAATCTAAAAATATTTTTTTAACCATAAAATTCAAAATGACGGCGTTTAAAATGTGTGATGTTGAATATCTGGAAAATTTATATTTTTGAACTATGTACTTACAAAATGCACTTTTTCTGTAAGTCAGTGGATAACAGTAATATTTTATTAGTGGTAAAAACACATAAAGTAAGGAATCCGATTGTTGCATTGTTGGCTTAAACTTACAGATGTTATTAGTTTTATTAGTTCTAGACCATCTTGAGTGTTTTATAGACAAGTACCAGAGGAAATTATTGTGTTCAGTTTAATGGAAAACCATTACTTCGCAGACAATCTGAGAAGAAAAGTTGGCTTTTTTATTGTCAAACGAGTTTTTTGAAATTTGTATAGGTTAAGGATAACCGAGTTATGGACTAAGATATTTTCCCTTGGTACTAGTGTTCAACAAACTTAGCCTAGAATCTAAATTTTCAGTGTTTTCAAAATTTAAACTTAGAGTACGAATCAGTTTTTGAGAAGTAAATTGGTAAATGAAAAACAAAATGGCGGCCGTGTGAAAACTAGAGACTTTTAAACATTTTATTTATGTTAAATTATTTGTAGAGTTTTCTAAACACCCTAAATAAGTTCATATTTAGGTTCATGGAAGCTCAAATCAGGGACGTGACTAGCAGGAGGGAACAAGGGGGCGTTGCCCCCAATAATTTTAAAATCCAGAAAGTTGGGAATTTTGAGATTATGAAAAAGTTGGGATTTTGATATTGGGGTTAAATAACGCCCAAAAAGGTCAAAACCCCCCAACTATGGGTTTGGGTTTTGAAAGTTTTTGTAGTTAATTACCAACATTCACAAACGTTGGGAAATATGGTCAAAATTGTTGGGACATTTTTAGTGCTGCCCCCACCCCCCAATAGTTTTTTGTAGCAACGTCCCTGGCTTGTGTCTGCTCCACTAAACCAGAAAGCAACCGGAAAAGCAAGCACTTCTCACTGTATCTCTATCTAAACAGTGCAATTTCTTGCAGCTGAACGCTTTGACATTGCCTCATTTCAAACCATTTTATAAGTCCATCTTTTGTAATTGAGTGTTGAAAAAAAAACTGAATATTCTTTATAAAATTTCTTATCCGGCTTGCAAATTATTTTTCAATATTAATTTTTTATTGTATTAGGGAAAAAAATTCAAACTTTGTACTTACAAAATGTCAATTACGTAACAAATCAAAAGCATTTAAAAAAATGTAAATTGCAAGACGGATGCGTATTGTGACTGTGCTTGAAATGAGACCTTGCAAACAATTTTATGATAAAAAATAAAAGAAATAAATGGTTTGAAATTTAACATTGCTCTTATGGGATGGCCGCCACTACAGCAAGACCCTTAATACAGGATACAGAATGAAACGTGTTTTTTTTAATTTTCCTGATGATGGCATAATAACTCGAAACTGCAGTAGAAACAATGTATACGACCGGTAGTATGGTATGTAAATGTATTTCAGTGTAGAATTCGGGCGAAATAAAAGAAATAAATGGTTTGAAATTTAACATTGCACTTATGGGATAAAAATTAAAGTTGGCCGCCATTACAGCAAACCCTTAAATTGGTTCTCCGTAGAATAATTTCCACATTGTTATGAAATATCTTGAAAATAAAGAATAAGTTATAAATATGCTTCCTCAAGTTCATGTCTAACAGTACCGGTTAAAAAGTCCGCACATTCTCATCCCTAATAATATACTGATGTTATTTTAATACGAAAACGATGCAACACAATTGAAATTTAATAGGCCCTAAGCTTTCCGAAGTATATGTGAACAATGAACAGGAATATCGCTGGGCCCCGACAGTTGAAATGACTTGCACAGAAGAAGTCACGCCCAAACCTGATTACAATTTAAGTTGAAGAGATATACAATGCGATCGCGATTATTGGTCCTCGGGTAACGGGAGTTATACTCTACTTGACCTGCGCACAGTGTACATGTACATTCTAGTGTCTAGTTGTGAACGAAGTAATTGCACACGGTTTAGGTTCGATAATGTTACTTGCATAGATTGAAATCATTTGCTATTACTTGTATGGTTTGGTTTATTTGTGAAAAGCATAATTTGACCAATTTATTTAAGTACACAAGTATCCTTTATTTGATTTTTAATACAAGTATTCAAAATGTTGGTTCTTCATTAGAAATATTTTAACCATCCTAGGCCTAAAGGTTATATAATTTGCTGTTGTAGGCTGTACAATTTTAGTACTACAGAAGTTGAAAAATATATAAAACTAGTGGACCTGGCAATGCTTCGCTGTTGCTTGATTTAATTTTAAGGGTGCTTATCCCATTTCATCCCTTTGACTTAAGTAATCGAATTGCAATGTTTTTTTATGTCAGTTAAGAACAACATTAAGTCATTTTACATTCATAGTTTCTAGGAATTTAGTGCAATTTATTTTTATTGTATATTCGTAGCTACCCCATTTAAATATTTTTTGTAGTGGCGACATAGACAAACCCTAAGAAAGGTTTTTCCAAAAGTTTGTTTTAAAGCAGAATAATGGAGAAAATATCTACAACAAATAAAACAGCTGTTTCGGATCAAACGCCTAGCAACACGTGTTTATTTCATGCATTTATCTTCATTATCAGAGAAACCAACTTAGGTTAACAAAATAAAAGCTAACAAAAATAAAAATCAATGAAAAATGCTCACTGTAATCCAATTCAACCATCTGTTGTTACATATTATAAATAAAACGTCTACTTTCGATCAAAAGCTTAACCCAAGTTTTGAACCGACAAACATATATTGAAAGCATTAACAGTAATTACCATAGCAACCAACTTGGCAAATTTAGAATCGGTATATTCTTTTAACGACCGATAGTGTTTTTAGGTTAAGGTTTATGTCGCTCTAATATTTACAAAACTCCTGTCATTCACACAAAACTTGGCCCTACTGCGCATGCGTTAGGATCTAGGATGCAAGTGCCTCTGATATCAGCTTGTACAATACTGTTTCGTCGCGGTGGTTAGTTGGTGAAGCGCCTAGTCTTTAGATATGTCGATCTCTAGTCGAAATCTGTGCATTAACAAGACGATACAGATCACTATTAGCAGATGAGATGCCAGCAGTGGTAATTCGTTTAAGAATATATCCACTTGCAAGAAAATGGATTCACAACAATGTGTATAGCTTTCTGAGTGCGTTACAATCCCGTGACTCCTTCACTTAACCATATTGTACGTGAAGGTGCTTTTAGTAAACCAAATTAAAAATACTGGTGGGTACCTCTCCAGACAGGAAAAGTAAAAATCGAGTTTGGTACTATGGAATAAATATTTGAAATTCAATTAAATATCCCGTTTAACATAATTTCCAAACGACGCAGTAGTGTGTTAAAATACTATTCGGAAAGAAAAGATCATCTGCGCATGTGGGCATTAACAGACAATTCTGAGGATGTTTGTGTTTGTTTGGTCGAAACTCGAGAGCTTACTTTGCAAATAACTTTGAGGTTATTATTTCACGTTTCGGTCGAGTGTTGCCAAAACCCAACAATGGACACTGGGCGCTGCTAAACGCTGTCCAAGCAGAAGTGACTGGGCAAATGTTTCGAGTGTTTGTGCGTGTGTTTTTACAAACTGGAAACCACGGTCGTTTTGTAGCGAGTTTATCTCACGAAAAGGAGACTTTAGGTTAAACATTTTAATGAATGGAATTTCATACTTAGTAGGATATATTTTTAATGAGGCTTTTTGACGAAAAAATAGTTATCATAAATTGCGAAATGGAGAATTTCCTTTATATGGAGCCGTTTAAAATGACTTCGTGGGTCCGGTACTCCTAAAATCGAGAAACCCATTGATAAGTCAAGTGGCTCTAGATCGGGTCATTTTCAAGATAAGAAGCTGAGACTCAGCATAAATGTTTAAAATATATATTTTAACTCCTATTCAATTCGATATATTAAAATTCAGCCAATTTAGAATGAGCCAACGCTTCATTTATTAATGAGAGTTCCCCTTTTAGTGATTTCCCGCTGCAAAATACATACCTGCATTATCGATTTTTTTCCAGACAAACCATTGCTCGGACGAAATAAATACATATGACCTTTTTTATTGAAAAATACTTCCCCTACAAGGTGGTGTTTTTTCTGTTTCTTTATCTTCATCCCAGCTCGAAATATTAAGAAATATCGAAAAAAAAATATTAATCGATTTTTTTCGACTTTGGGAAATCGATAGATTGGTAAACTTTTTTTAATGTTAATCTACAAACTTTAATGTACTTATAAAAAAAATCAGCCATATTGTAAATTACTGGAACTTTTGGTCTAAAATTACCCCTACCAACTGGCCTATATAGGTTTGTTCAATTTACGTTGATATCTATTAACGGGTTTTTTACAATAAGTGGAGTGTATTCTTTCAGAGCAGTAGGTATGTGTTTTGTTTCAAGACATGGTTAGAAAGTAAAAGCACAAATACCCGACAGATTTGCTTTGATGATTTTTGGCCCATCACACTCAACACAGATGTTTTGAAAATGGTCAGTTTTTGGTAGAGTGGTAAACAAGAAGCAAAATTACACTGCCCCGTACTTTTAGGCCGGTTATATCTGATGCCATCCATATACAGGATGTCCCACGAAGAAACGAAGAAACTCTCAGGACTTGTTCTTCAGGTGAAAATAACAAAAAAAGTTCATATAAACATAGGACCGAAAACTCTTCGTTTCCCAGATATCAGCCATTTTGTTTTTTGTACAAAATAACTCAAATCTAGAGAACGATTTGACTGATTGAGTTCAAACTTGGCGTGAAGTTTAACCTAACAATGATATATCTAAAAACAAATAAGCAATTAAATCCAATTATGCGTTTGAAAATGGCGGCTGTTTGAAAATTTCAAACCTAAATAACTCAAAACACCGTACATTTTAACGAAAAATGTCAAGATTTCTTTTTCGTAGCCCTTTTGACTCCCTATCGGGTGGTGTAACTGTCAAAACAATCGGATGAAGGATAATAGCTAAGTTAAAGGTAATGACAGCAAACGTGCATACAATATTGCTGTGTTTACTGTGTTGGTATATGAAGCCGGGTTGAACAAACCAATTATTACACATAACCTAACTATTATCCTTCATCCGATTGTTTTTACAGTTACACCATCCAATAGGGAATCAACAGGTCTACAGAAAAGGTGTCTTGACATTTTTCATTACAATGTACGGTTTTTGAGTTATTTAGATTTGAAATTTTCAAACAGCCGCCATTTTGAAACGCAAGATTCGATAAAATCAATTATTTTTCTTGAGATATATCATTGTTATGTTAAGCTTCATGCAAAGTTTGAACTCAATCAGTCAAACCGTTCTATAGATATGAATTATTTTGCACAAAAAACAAAATGGCGAATATCTGGGAAACGAAGTTTTTGGTCCTATGTTTACATGAACTTTTTTTGTTATTTTCACCTGAAGAACAAATCCTGAGAGTTTCTCCGTTTCATCGCGGGACACCCTGTATAATCAAAGTACATTTTGAATACAACACTATCAAGAAAGAAAACATTGAAAGGCTGTTAAATGTATTTTAGTTTATAATATGGGTCTGTAGGTTGTAGGGCAGACACTGGACGCGATTGCAACGACTAGTTTTATACACTTCAATTTTAAGTGCGCAGAATTCCAATTGAAGTCTACACAGCCGTATAAGATAATAAAGTGAGGTTATCTCTACAATTAACTACCTAATAAATGCCTTCGATTAAACAAGTTTGCCCCGCTCTGTCGTGTTGCGTTGCTATTTAAAGTGAATGAGGATATCCAAGAGTAAGCGATAAAAATTACCGAGCGAGCTTCCACCGGCAATAAAATAATGATAGCGGGTAATTGCGTCGAATAACAATTTTATGAGTGTTATTGATGATGGTCACGGGTGGAAACTTTAACGTAGTCTTGCTTTTAGAAGTTGTACGAATGGGCTGAGGCTGTGGTGTAGCCGTGGCGACTAGTTAATGCTCAGTTAGTTAAGGGTCTGCTCCAGTAAGCGCGAAAGCAACCGGAAACGCAACCGCTTCTCACTGTATCCCTATCTAAACAGTGCAATTTCTTGCAGCTGAACGCTTTGACATTGCCTCATTTCAAAACATTTTATAAGTCTATCTTCTGTAATTGAGTGTTGAAAAAAAACTGAATATTCTTTATAAAATTTTGGATCCGACTTGCAAATTATTTTTCCTTATTAATTTTGTATTGTGTTAGGAAAAAAATTCAAACTTTGTACTTACAAAATGTCAATTACATAACAAATCAAAAGCATTTAAAAAAATGTAAATTGCAAGACGGATGCGTATTGTGACTGTGCTTAAAATGAGACCTTGCAAACAATTTTATGATAAAAAGTAAACGAAATAAATGGTTTGAAATTTAGCATTGCTCTTATGGGATAAAAATCCAACATGGCCGACAGCTAGAGCCGACTCTTAAGGGTCGGCTCTAGTAAAACAGAAAGCAACCTGCGACTCCAGCGTAGCGGCGGTAGGTTACGCGGACATTGCTCATCCTAAATCCATTTAAAACCCGAAATTGTTCAAATAGCGTTTTCAAAAAAATACCAAACTCTTGGGGACAAAATTCTACATCCGAATGGCTTGATAATTTATCGCTATAATTAATAGTTACATCGTAAAAAAATATTTAAAGTCACCCTATAGCGGCGGTAGGTTACACGGACATTGCTCAGCCTAAATCCATTTAAAACCCGCAATTGTTCAAATAGCGTTTTCAAAAAAATACCAAACTCTTGGGGACGAAATTCTTCATGCAAATGGCTTGGTACTTTTTCGCTATAACTAATAGTGACAACATAAAAAATTATTAAAAATTAATTTTTTAAATTGTTAATAAATATTAAACAAAACGTTTTTCTTAATTTTGGAAAAGCCATTTGCATGCGTATTGGCCATAGCTTTAAAATGACATATCGTTCATAATTATCCGATCAAAAATAAAGGAAAAATATGCATTTTAATTTAACATTGGTCTTATGGAGTGTCAACCAACATGGCCGACAGCTAGAGCCGACCCTTAATGCTGAACCGCTGACGTGAGTTGAACGAATTTCTAAAATTAAGTTTATACGTTTTATGCTTTCAACCGACTATCTGGGAAATTGATCTACTTATGAAGGCACTGAATAGTTACTAATATATAAGTAGATTTTTTTCGACTCACGCGCTCCTTCGTTCCGGTCGCAGCGGTTTGCGCCTCGACCTTGCGGCCTCGGGTTATAGACTGCTTCGCTTACCTCGCAACGTACAAACTCGGCCGTCGGCCACGGATCAGAAGATGCCCCTACGGGTATTTTTATGGTATTTTACGTTTTGATAAATTTTTGGGGAACGGTCGTATGAAAAAACAAATGTTGTGAATAATATCCTACATTCAGTTTTTAAATAAAACCTCCAAAAGTTTTATTCTAGTATTAAAAACCTCAACAAAATAGTTAATTCCTGTCAAAAAACGTATTTCCGTTTGTTGGATTTATTTGGCTAACGAACTCGTCCGAGTGACTTAGACAAAAAAAAAACGTGTGTACCAAATTCGGACCAAATTCGGCTAAAATGCGGCCGTCAGAGTTCGAACACATGTATACATATATAGGCTACTAGCTTACCCGTAAGGCGTTGCCCGTGGTGGTTGGTATTTTCAGTCTTTTTAACGTAATTGTATTCTTTTTAAGTGTTCAGTCAGTCAGTGGTATTTGGCTTTTATATATATATATATATAGATCTTAAATAGTAAAAGCACTATTGTCATTATAATAAAAGATCTGAAAATATGATTTTAGTAACTTTGATCCCCCCAAACCCCTCCTAAAATTTCGAAAATTTTCATACCCTTTCTTAGTGAGCACCTATGTCCCTAAAGGAAGCTACATACCAAATTTCATTCCAATCCGTTCGGTAGTTTTGAAGAAATCGTGATTTAATAACTTTGATCCCCCCCCCAAACCCTCCTAAAATTTCGAAATTTTTGACACCTTTTCTTAGCGAGCGCCTATGGCCCTAGAGGAAGCTACATACCAAATTGCATTCCAATCTGTTCGATATTTTTTTAGAAATCGTGATTTAATAACTTTGATCCCCCAAACCCCCCACCCTAAAATTTCCAATTTTTTCAAACCCTTTCTTAGTAAGCACCTATGGCCCTAGAGGAAGCTACATACCAAATTTCATTTCAATCCGTTAGGTAGTTTTTGAGAAATTGTGATGAGTGAGTCAGTGAGTGAGTGGTATTTCGCTTTTATATATGTAGATATGCCACCACAAAACGTGTTCTGGGGACCATGATCGGTGCTCACTTACCCGACCTTAGGTCTCCGCGTAAGGTTCACTGCAATATCTCTTCTTTCCTTTGGAAATTCGCTAAAAATAACATTTTGGTACCAAGTTAAAAAGCTATTAGAAATTATTTCTACAATAAACACATTTAATTGACGAACGCGTTTCAACAACAAAGTCGTCATCCTCAGTGACATCTGAGCTACAAGTCGGAACATAGCAACATTTCCAGCTCAGGCGTCACTTTGTCTTTGAAAACGGTGTTTTGTGTTTTAATTTTGTAGAACAAATTTTTTTCACCGGTCAAACTCTATTATGTTTATTAGAGATTCTGTGGATCAAGGTTATTTTGAAATCGGTCCAACGCTGTTTGCTTTATACAAGACGATGCACTAGGCTGCACTTCGTCTCCCAACCCGCAGTTTACAACGAATAATTTGCTCGCAACAGAAGCCTGTATTGGAATTACATACACTACGGCCGTTTCTTTTCGCGTGAAATGAGACGAACGATCCTCGCAAATAATTAGGTGTAACGGTGTAAAATTCAATCTCTAGATGGCGCCTCGTTGCTTCGCTACAATTAACCGAGTTTATTACCGGCAATTGTTCTTTTAGGTTGGGTTTCTTTTCTGCTTTGGTTTTATGCCAGAGGTAAGCTGTTATTACTGCACCAGCCTTCGTACAAAATTAACACTATGCGTCCGTCGGAAGAAAAAAGGGCTGACTGCGAAGGTTTAACTCGAGAACTATGTGTCCGATTTTGATGAAAAGTTTGCTAACTAAACTATCAAAACTAAATAAAAACATTAAGAGGAATACATTGTGCCAGAGAAAAGGAATATGCAGGGTGATTAAAAATGTTTGCACGATTAAACAAGAAAAAGTTCCAGTGAAGGTATGTCCTAAAGTATTCAACCTGTCTATGTGTTTACTAAATATTTTATATCTAAGAAACCAAGTGATCTACAAACTAAAAATCTGGGGCTATTACTAATTCTTGTAGGCTCAGAAACCACGAGTCAATAACTCTTGCCAAATTTCAAGATTTTTTCCAATTCGAAATGAAATAAACGGTACCAGATAACTGCCACATACTTTCTCCCAGTTGAAACTTTATACCTTCCCAAGAGTAGCATAGGAGGTGGTTATTTAGAATTGCAAAAGTAGGAAAATGTTACCATGGAAAATATTAGATGCATGCACCACACATCAATATTATATTATTATTATTAAAACTATTCTATCGATTTCGAACAAATTTGCACCAAACATGTCAATTTGGCCTTTATAGATGCATGAAAAAAGGTTTTGAAAAACAACCACCTTTTTGGCCAAAAACCCCCAAAAATCGGGTATTATTATTATTACCTAAACATGAATTTAGAAGTTTACCTTCAAAATGTTCCTGTAAACATATGCGCGGAAAATTAACTAGTTTTCCCGATATCCCCATTTTGTTTTATTCACAAATTATTTTTCATCAGTTTCTTTATCTTATTAATTTGCAATTCAATCTGTCAAATACTGATCTCGAGATAAAACATATTTCGAAAAAAAAAACTAAATGGCCAATGATTGGAAAACTAGGAACGATTTTCTTAGTTTTGATGTGAAAACCCACACCTGCTTGTACAGCCTATGCCTAACATGTGGATTCTTTTTCCAATAATCACACACGGCTAGAACCCCTCCCACCCCTGAAACGCCCTTAGGCCGTCACAAAACGAAGCCTAAACGGAAACATTGACTTGTTAATCCGTCCGACTTTGTTTTTACGTACACAATAAACAACAATGGCCGCTCAGGTTACAACGATGTAGCCCGGAGGAGACGCTGCGTTTACACGCGGCCTTTGTACGATTTCTCACACCTGGTATCATGCAAACATCTCGGTTTAATTGACTTTTTAATGATCTATTCAGGAGTACAGTTAGATTCGGGTTCAGGAAATGGCCGGTCGATAGTGAAGATCGATTTCAACCTAGTCGAAAACGTTCATACCGCGATATCTTTGTAGCTTGTGATTTCAACACGTACTGCGTTTACTGGCAGTTAAAGCGGGACTATAAAGATCACTATTAGATGAGATTTGCTTCACGCCAGACAGAATATGCACTCGCAAGAATGTGTTGCAAACAATTTAACTACCTTTAAATTCTGATCGCATTTGTTTACGTACTGAGCCTCGTTTACACTTGTTGCTGGATAGCTATAAAGTTGAGCTATACTGTATAGCCGAGCTACAAATTCATTAAAGCGACATCCAAGTTCCGGCTACATAACTCAGCTGAGCTATATAGCAGAAAACGAACTACCCTTAAAATTTAATAATAAACACTTACTTTTTCTATATTATCAAAAACCAATTTTACTAAAATTTCACAATTTACACGTATTAGTTCCAGGATTTATTTAGATAATATCATTACTACAAACCAAAAGATTTAAATGGGATAATACCCTATGAGATTTAAATGGGATTTGTATGGGATACCCATATACAATACAAATAAATTGTAATAAATTCCTAAAAGCTATAAATCTAAAATCTATATATATATATATAAGCAAAATACCACTCACTGACTCACTCACTGACTCACTCGTCACGATTTCTCAAAAACTATACCGAACGGATTGAAATGAAATTTGGTATGTAGCTTCCTCTAGGGCCATAGGTGCTCACTAAGAAAGGGTTTGAAAAAATTCGAAGTTTTAGGGGGGTTTGGGGGGATCAAAGTTATTAAATCACGATTTCTTCAAAACTACCGAACGGATTGGAATGAAATTTGGTATGTAGCTTCCTCTAGGGCCATAAGTGTTCACTAATAAAGTGTTTTAAAAAGTTGGAAATTTTAGAGGGGTTTAGGGGGTAAAAATGACTAAATCACGATTTCTCCAAAATTACCGAACAGATTAGAATGAAATTTGGTATGTAGCTTCCTCTAGGGCCATAGGCGCTCGCTAAGAAAGGGTTTTAAAAAATTCGAAATTTTAGGGGGGGTTTGTTGGGATCAAAGTTATTAAATCACGATTTCTTCAAAACTACTGAACGGATTGGAATGCAATTTGGTATGTAGCTTCCTCTAGGGCCATAGGCGTTCGCTAAGAAATGGTTTTTAAAAAATACAAATTTTAGGAGGGGTTTGGGAGATCAAAGTAACTAGAATCGTAATTTCAGATTTTTTATTATTATGACAATAGTGCTTTTATTATTTAAGATCTATATATGTAAAAGCCAATTACCACTCACTGACTGAACACTTAAAAAGAATACAATTACGTTAAAAAGACTGAAAAGATCAACCACCACGGGCAACGCCGTACGGGTCAGCTAGTCTATATATATAAAATCCAAATACCACTCACTAACTCAATCATCACGAAATCTCAAAAACCACAGAACGGATTGGAATGAAATTTGGTATGTAGCTTCCTCTAGGGCCGTAGGTGCTTGCTAAGAAAGGTTTTCAAAAAATTCGAAATTTTAGGGGGGGGTTTGGGAGGTCAAAGTAACTGAAGATCACCATAAGAAATACATAGTGCAATATATGTATTGATATATTTTTTTGTTAATATACATTTAACTTTGATTTGTCTATCCGTGCAAAGCCGGATCGTGCCAGCTAGTACAGTATATAATTTTCCATTAGGCTTGATACAGGCCTACATTTAGTCAACAACTTTGCGCTGGACTGACGTAGGACATCCCCTCTCCAGTTATTGACGCACACAACTACATTGAACTACATAACTACATGGTCCGAGTGACAAAGAGACGCGACGCGTTTTTTCCGTTCATTAACGTTTAAGGCGCTCACGACACTCCGCCTGATGAGCTCCGGTAATGCTGATGAAGCCCTATCCCATCCGGGCCCGGATAAAAACATTCGTACTTCTCGGTATACTATATATTTAAAAACTAAAAACTGGACGCTGCAAGGCCGAAGTCATTTGTGATTCCTGTCGCGGGGTCGTAAGTCAACGAACGGACGCTACAGAACCAGATCCCAGATCCTTCTTTCTATAATAATTTATGTTCGAACTAAAATAGACTAATGATTCATCAGAGCGAGTTCCCCCCCCCCCCCCCGCGTGGCCATTGTCAGACAACACGAGTCTCTGGGCAAAAAGTAAAGAAATCTGAAAAGTGATTCATCGCGGCGGTCTTTCACAATTCATGGAACGTTGAAGATGTTGGGAGTATTATACTTGAAATTGTTGAAAACAACCTATGGCTAAACTAAACACATTAAAACTGTATTCTATACTAATACTATAAACAGGTAAAATCTCTAAAGTTACTGAACCGATTGAAAAAAATAGTTTTACTAATAAAAAGCTTCACTATCCCTGAGTAACATAGGCTACAATTAATTTTGATAAAAACATTTTTTATTTCAATATTTGTAACTTAAGTCGGAAAAATTCTTAGTTTAGGCCTAGACTGATGAATTACCACAGCGACCAATTGAATAAAACAGCGTTGTTTGCTCTAATATTTCCATTAACACCTGATTTTACACTTTAAATCAACTATTTGTCTAACTTTTAGGTTATATTTTTATTTAAGTGTAAACCTGAGCCTTGCTGGTTCTTTTAACCTTTATTATAACTGGTGTTATAAAATATACGAAATAATTTGATTTGAACATTTAATTTATTATATCTGCTAGGATAAATACAGTACGATCAATATGAGTACAATTTTCCGCCAATTCTAGCTTAACCTGAGAATGGAGGAACTCCGAAACGCGTCGACGAACTCAAATAAAAGGGTTAAGCTAGGATTGGCGGAAAATTGAACGCAAACTGATTGTATCTTAGGCAGTTTTTGATCCACGTTGATTCTATATACAGTGTTGTCAGTTCTATATTCAACCCTCTTATATATATAGAGATTTCAAAAATTCTCCCAATAATTATACATAATTATATATTACGAATTTTATTCGCACATTATTTAAAAAATGTCTTACCACTGAACGTCATTTTATTTAAATTTTAAAACATTTTGAATTTTGACTGTCCGACAGACGACTTTACCACCGCCTCTTTGCAGTATGCAGGTACAATCTTATGTAATGCGATCCATCATTGATCTCATTTCCATACCTGCAGTATACAAATAAGGGTCCGCCCTGGGGACAAAATTCGACCCGAGTAATAATTTGTTCTCGATGCTTTTAGTTTTCAAAATAATTTGTAATACAAAACACACAGCTATTAATTAACACAAGCTGTCTCTTTAAAACAAAACGCTTCGACAATTTTAAAGTATTTCAAAATGGCCAAATAGGTTTAGTAAAAAATAAGTCGGTATAATTTTAGTAGTGATATGAGTTTGTGTCATGATACAGTAAGCCTTTTTACTAGTTTGTGTTTGCTGTTACCTGACCTTAAAAAACTGGAACCGGTTGTGAAGACCTGATTCTAAATTTGCCAATTTGGTTGCTATGGTGATAAATCTAAACTCTTTCAAGAAAATTGTGTTGGTTCGGTACAGGCCTAACCTAAAATTTATCAAGCTTAAAAACATTACATAATACAAAGATTTCCACTAGTTGAAATCGACATATCTAAAGACTATGCGAACCGCCCAAGGTTCAGACGCATGCGCAGTACGGTCGGGTTTTCTGTGCAAATATCAGGATTTTTTTATATATATTAGCGATATATAAATCTAACCTAAAATCGTTGTATTTGCCAAGTAGGTTGCTATAGTGTTAAATGTAATAAGAAAGCTTTCGATCCAAATCAGCTGTTTTATTTGTAATACGTAACAACAGATGTTTGAATTATAATACAGTAAACCTTTTGTGTTTGTTTTGCTAACCTAACCTAAAAAACTGTTGGTTGCGAAAAATAATTAACTATTCTAAATTATCTAATTTGGTTGATATGGTAATGAATGTAAACGCATTCAACAAACGTGCGTTTGGTCACAGACTATAGAATTACTAGAGTAATTCTATAGTCTGTGGTTTGGTTCAGTATGTAGGCGATATCTAGAATTGTGTTGCAAAGCTTTTCATTCAAATCTGCTGTTTTATCTGCCTTAGGGCTGAGAGTGGACCCCCGTATTTTGATCATTTTCAAATCCTAAAATCAATATTTTGCAAAATCCTTTTTTAGTGCACTCTTACAGAGTGGTATAAAGGTATCCTGGCTATAAATTGTTAAAGCTTTAGCCATCATAGTTGATTATGAATCAGTCAGTCAGGTCTTCTTCTTTTTTATACATTACTAGGGGAAACCTCTGCGTGCTCCGCACGCCAACCCCGTTGGAATCTTCTATACACATAATCATGTTATGTTTTCCTTATAATAAAGGAGTAGGATTAATAATAACCACAAAGCTAAGACGATAAATAATGTTAAATGATGATCAAATCAAATTATTTCGTATATTTTATAACAGCAGTTACAATAAAGGTTAAAAGAACCAGCAAGGCTCAAGTCTACAATTTAAAAAAAAAACTAACCTAAAAATAAAAAATACAGTACAAAGTTTGAAATTGACTGTCAATGGAAATATTACAGCAAACAGCTGTTAGCTGTCATTTTATTCAATTGGTTGCTATGGTAATAAATGTAAATACATGTGTTGATTTATCAGTCTAGGCCTAACCTACGATTTTTTTCCGACTAAATTTACAAATGTTGTAATAAAAAAAGGTTTTTATCGAAATGAATTATAGCCTATGTTACTCAGGGATAGTGTAGCTTTTTATTAGTAAAACTATTTCTTCAATCGGTTCAGTGCAGTTCGAGAGATTACCCCCTACATACAAACAAACAAAAAAACAAACTTTATCTCTTTATAATATTATATTGGTATAGATACAGATAGCTTTTAGTTAATTAGCTAATTCCACAGTCATGCCAATGACTACAGTATCACATTGGGCAAATGCACAAGAGAATGTAAACAAATACTTTAATCCGACTTTTGTATGGTTTGAAATAAAGTTTGTCCAACGTAGAGCCGCCATTTTGAAGTGCACTGCTCGTAAAGAATCAATTGAGAAGGAGACTACATTCTCAGGTCAGATTTGTCTTTGCATTGGTCACACACACACTTGACAACAATAAGCACAATGGCTTCTCGTTACGGTAACGGTATCCTTCTTGTTCGATATGGACAAAATCATTTACAACCTGACAATCGTTCGAGTTGATTAAATTTACACGTGAATTCCGTAATTAATTATTTACCAAGGGTTCCGTAAAGTCAGCCGCGGCAAAAGTGCGAACAAAATTATTAACAAACAGCCTAAGTAAATACCAATAAACATGGCGTGTGTGCAGGGGCGTCACCCCTCCCAATAATTTTAAACTCAAAAAGTTGGGTTTTGATATTGGGGTTATTAAATTGCAAGCAAAAAACTCCAACTTAACTCAAAAACGCAAATGAAAATATTTCTGAACCAAATAAATGCACTATCTACTTTTAAACGGTGTTCTGGAAAATTTGATGCCAACCCTTGTCATTGTGACAACACTGATTGTCACTGACTAGCCAGACCAGTGTTGCCAAATTGGTGAAATTTTTACGTTTGCAGGAAATAAAGGGGAAAAGTGTGGAGAATTGTTTTCAATAATTTGATGAACACGTTGAAATTCTCTTAAAAAATTAAAAAGGAGCTGAAGTACTCAAAATAGCACGTGCATCGTTAAAAACCCTACTTAGAGGAGAAGTCCATTTAAAAAAAATCCGAAGTCGAGCCTCCCGGACCACATCTTCACTGGGATTTAATCCACACAAAATAGCCCACTTCTGCGCGTAGGAACCCCCAACACAAACGTTGAGAAATATGGTCAAACTAGTTGGGAAATTTTAGACCCCCCCCCCCCCCCCCCATTAATTTGTTGTACAACGTCCCTGGGTGCAGGAGCCAAACATAATTATCTTACAGCGCTAATTTGAAGAAAATACTTTTTTCAATGTTTTAAAATCTGTGAATTATAAATTTCCAAACGACAGTGTTATGACAAACGTTTAGCTAACTAAATGTAAAATAACAAATTGCTGGAGTTATGATAATCCTTATATATAATTCTGTAAGCGAAATTTTAGATTCAAAATTGTGGGAATTTGGTAAATCGGAGGAAGATGGGAGAGGTATTAAATTAAAGGTATCGATTCAAGGAACAAATTAAAAATATAAGTTTTTTCTAAAATTAAAAACTAAGGGGTTTTTGAGGTCCCCGAAAAAAGTAAAATCTCCGTAAGTAATACATGAGAATTTAAAAACGTCTGCTTTGTTTACATTAAAACATTTGGTATTAAATAAATAAATTAAAAAATAAAACAGCTGTTCTGTAAAATAATATGACAGTTTATGTAAATTATATTTTAAAATTAAATCTGCTACTTATTAACCTATAAAAGATACACGTTGACACACACATAGAAGCGAAATCTTATAAGTGTGATTTTTGGAAGGTTGTATGGCTGTTCTATTAACTTTTCATACAGTTATACTAATATTATAAAGAGGTAAAGTTTTTTTTTTTTTTTGTATGTAGGGGGTAATCTCTGGCACTACTGAACCAATTGAAAAAATAGTTTTACTAATAAAAAGCTACACTATCCCTGAGTAACATAGGCTAGAATTAATTTTGATAAAAACCTTTTTTTATTTCAATATTTGTAAATTTAGTCGGAGAGAAAATTCTTAGGTTAGGCCTAAAAAGAATGATAAACCAAAACATGCATTTACATTTATTACTATAGCAACCAATTGAATAAAATAACAGATAATATATCTGTTTGTTCCAATATTTCCATTATCAGCTGATTTCAAAATTTTAAGCTATTATTTTTGTATTTCTAGCTTTTAGGTTAGGGTTTTAAAGTGTATACCTGAGCCTTGCTGATTCTTTTAACCATTATTATAACTGCTGTTTATCAAATATAAGAAATAATTTGATTTGAACATTTATCATTATTTATCATCTTAGTTTTGAGGTTATTATTAATCTAACAACTTTATTATAAATAAAACATAACATTTGTTTTTAGAAGGTTCCATTGGGGGTTGGCGTGCGGAGCACGCAGGGGACTCCCCTAGTTGTATTACATTCTCGTTAGCACGTTTTCTAACTATTTCATTGTGATACCTTTACACGTTGCTGAGAAAAACCTAGAAATGTACACTACAAGAGGAGTAGACCTACGCGTTGACAGTCTGTCTGACCAGCAACTATTGTAATAATCAAATAAACGTAAATATTTTACCACACAAACTAAAATCTAAAAAAATAATAGACTAAGACCAGGATTCGAAGTTAGGATTTTTGGCTGTACGTGCCAATGAGTTTCCAGTGGTCGATGTTATGTTGTTTGTGGTTCCTGGATCCCGTCTTGGTCTGTTTCTTCTCAAAATTTAACCCTTTCTGGGGAAGGTGCAAAAAGCTTCAACTTATTACTACTTCAAAATTGTGATTCGCCACACACCCTAAGAGGATCGAAGTTTTGTACCAAAAAATAATTATTGTGAGTGTTATTTAATGTACCCAGTTTTCATCCGAACTTTCTGAAAACATTACACTTTCCCGATTCTGTTATTTACTCGAAAGACGACTCGGAGATATGTAAAATATTTTGACTGACATTGAGAAGGTCTCGGGACCACTAGACAGACTGCCAAATATCTCCACGTCCGCCTCTGCAGTACACGGTCCAACGACCCCGCACAAAACTCGGTCGTTTCGCGTCAAATGTCCAAGACTTTGAATTTATTCATGCAAAAGCGACATCATTAGTGGATTCCCGGTATAATTTTATAATTTACCACCATCGGAATAGACGGGCTTCATTAACACACCTTCCACTGGATTCTGTCGCTCATATTTAGGTTCTGTGAAGTTACATTAGTCAAAAATAATAACCATAAATTCTTTTTACTAGCATTTCTGTCTTAGAAGGAAGTTGCTAGATTCAAGCTCGTTAAGAAATCACCTGTAGGCTAGTATAAAATTTAAAATTCCGTTTCATTAAAAACCATTATCCAAATTTTCTAATGAAAATATGTGCCGAAATATTTACAATCTACAAACAATAAAAGTTGTATGGGAGGTGTTGGGGGAGGTGTCTTGCGTATTGGAGGAAGTTTTAATCGAAAGCTACAGTTTGTTCTTAGAATCAGCGTGTATAACTTGAATTGATAAGACAAGTTGTGTGAAAACTGTGCTCCCAATGGTTGACCTAAAGTCGGTGGGTAAATATACTGAAATTTACATAACATAATATCAAAACCAATTCAGGTATATAAATGGTTTTAAATATTGCTGTTTCCGTTTAAAATTCAAAGCTCAACCTTTGTTCAGTGTACAAACCTCTACTCTAGAATGTAGGCTGTTTCTCGGTAGCATTTCTATCAACGACTAATTTTATACTTTGAAATAATTTGCATCTGTAATTTTTAAGTTAGGTTTTTGTTTAGGAGTATGCCTACGTTATGCTGGTTTTCAATAGGGTTATCTATAACTAGGGGAAACCCCGTGCTCCGCACGCCAATCCCGTTGGAACCTTCTATACACATAATCATGTTATGTTTTCTTTATAATAAAGGTGTAGGATTAATAATAACCAAAAAGCTAAGATGGTAAATAATGTTAAATGTTCAAATGAAATTAATTCGTATATTTTATAACAAGCAGCGGTGTTACAATAAAGGTTTAAAAGAACCAGCAAGGCTCAGGTCTACACTTTAATAAAAACCTAACCTAAAAGTTAGAAATACAAATAATTGCTTCAAAGTTTGAAATCAGCTGTTAATGGAAATATTAGAGCAAACAGCTGTTTTACCTGTTATTTTATTCAATTGGTAATAAATGTAAATACATGTGTTGGTACATCAGTCTAGGCCTAACCTAAGATTTTTCCTTCTAAATTTACAAATATTGAAATAAAAATGTGCTTATCAAAAGAAGTATGTTACTCAGGGATAGTGTAGCTTTTTATTAGTAAAACTATTTTTTTCAATCGGTTCAGTAGTTCCAGAGATTACCCCCTGCATACAAACAAACAAATGTTACCTTTTTATAATATTAGTATAGACTATAGACTTGGCTATTTGCACAAGTCATAATAGTATTTAGAAATCCCCTGTTCACATCCCTAATACACCCTCCAATAATTTTTAAATTGTAGTATTTAAACATACAAAGGCTTTAAAATGTCGAAAGGGCCGTTTAAATTTATTAAGGTCAATATCTTTAAAATCATATTTTTTTAATGTAAAAATAACAGAAACATTTTTTAAGATTTTTCAAATTTCGTCCGTAAGTCGGCAAATAAAAATATAATTTCTTGGTAATTGTTTACAATATAATTATTACACACTGTAGCCTATAGGCTACTACTGTATGTAGGAGTGTGCGATAGAAGCGAATCCATCGTTCCCATGCAACACACAGTACGTAAGCCAAGGGCGTATTGCCAAGCATACTGAATCGATGAACTACTTAATATTTTTGTTGTTATTTGGCACTCGTTCAATGGACGACCTGTTGCTAACTGCAGTATCAAACTCTGTGCGCGTTATCACATATGTTAGCACAAGGAACATAACCTCAAAAAGTGTGTTTTATGTTATCCACACGCATAATTAAAAATGTAAGTAAAATCACTCACTGCCTATATAACTCTAAAAAGGTATCAAATTGATGGGGACAACAGGCTATTGAAATTAACAAATAATTTCAAAGCAAGGGTAGACCTATACTAGTTTCGAAGTTTAATTTATCCATTAAAAATATCTGTCAAGTTTAAACATATAGCTCAGCTGATTGAACGTAGTCAATACACAATTGACATGTCGGAAAGGTTCCATTAACAGCTGATTTCCTATTTTTACACTATACATTTTTTTAATCTATTTAGGAGTAGGCATGCAGATTTTGTCTATCATTTAAATATTATACCTTCAGTTTAACAAGATAAACTTAATAGTTTGATTTCGCCGTTTCATATAATTTACCATCTTAGCATTGAAGGTTATGATCAATCCTAACACTTAAAGGAAATTTTATAATATACGTGTAGAATTGAAAGGGATTTGGCGTGCGAAGCACGAAGAGGCTACACCTATTTTGGAAAAGCCAAGTTGGTTATCAGTGTCTTAGAGTGAAATGTGAGCAGAAGGTGTTGTTTCTAAGAGCTGAAAATTATAATAAATATAGTAATACATACTGTTAATCAAAACTAAATATGGCCTGTATAATTTTATGTTTAAAATAATTCAATCTCGCAACTGAACCGTAGACTAGAGTTGAGCAAATTTCCAAAATTAGGTTTATAGATTTATGGTTGCAACCAACTATTTGGGAAATTGGTCTACTCACAAAGGCGCTGAATAGCTGCCTACGTGTACGAAATATATTAGTAGAATTTGTTTGCACCTCGACCTTGTGGCCTCCAATCAGAAGCTGCCCCCCAAATGGAGTTAATCCGGTACTTTTATCGTATTTTCCGTTTTGGTCTATTTGGGGGGGGGGGGGGGGACCAGACGGGCTATAAGGTCGGGCTTGCGCATTGTGTTGTGTTTTTCCGCTTAACGAACTCGTCCAAGCGAAGAATTTAAATGGCACCCCAAAACGTGTTCCGGGGACCATGATCTTTACACCATAAGAGCCGCGGAAATAGGACGAATTCGCTAACGAATTATTAAAAGACCTTGTAAATGTAGGGTTTTTATTCTATCAATAACTTCCATTTAATCCCACATTATTTCGGGACTTCCACACTTATAAGTTTTATTTTATTATCACTTTTCAAAATATTGATTGATTTGTGTTCGGCCTAACACTTTTATTCAAGGGTGTTGTAGTAAATAATAAAAGGTAACATGTAGTAGGTTACCATTCAACTTATAAAGAGATCTTCGAAAATTTCAAATTCACAGTATAGAATATAATCGCACTGGACTTGTTGATAAGCGTTCTATAGAAAGTCGTATACTTCTGGATACCCTTTATATCGATTTCACGTCTCTCGTGATTTATTATGGGAAGGGGAGGAAACGAAATATCACAGAGGGTCGGTGTTTCATTTCGAAAGAGCATCTACCATCTCCCCTGTTTATCACGTGCGGTTTGTATATTCCTGCTTCTCAACCTAATACATGATAATCATATATACTTCCAACTGAACATAATCGTGGTAATATTAGGCTACTCGACATAACCTCCGACATAATTACATCGCCTGATTTTATAAGTTTGTTATAAACACCCGGATACTTGATTTAAGTCATAAAGAAAATGACATTTTATATAATATATTTATAATATAAATCTCTATGTATAAAAATGAATGTGTCTTTGTCCTCTATAGCCTCAAAAACTATTCGACCGATTTCACTAAAAATTTCAATTTTTTTCCAATCATTGTCAGCATTATTTATACGTTACAATTACTGCAGTCTAAGGGGTTGAAATGGGGTTGCTCTACCCATATACAATAAATATAAATTAAACTAACTTCCTACAAGCTATAATTATGTAATATTATTTTTATGTAATACAAAAACTATTTTCAATTTAATTACATAAGTCAAAAAAATAACTACCATTAAAATTAAATAATAATCCATACACGTATTTTTTTTATACGCTGAAAAACTACTCAACTGATTTCAATAAAATTTCACAATTTACACAAATTAGTACCAGGATTGTTTAGAGAATATGGTCACTACAAGAAAAGAAATATAAATGGGGAAACTACACCTATACAATAAAAATTAATTGCACTAACTTCCTACAAACTGTAAAGATAAAATGTTGTAATATTTATTCTTAAGTGATGTACAAAACCATTTGCAATTCGATTACAGTACTTACGTCAAAGGGATGAAATGGAATAACTACCCTTAAAATTAAATAATCATTTATACCCTTACTTTTTCTTTGTTCTCAAAAACAACTCAACAAATTTCACATTTTACACATATTTGGAACAGGATTGTTTAGAGAATATAGTCACCACAAACGAATAGATTAAAATGGGGTAGCTACCCCTATACGATAAAAATAACTTTCACTAACTACAAGGTTTACAATTCGATTACTTACGTCAAAGGAATGAAATCGGATAACTACCCTTAAAATTAAATCGAGCAATAGCGAAGCATTGCCAGGTCAACTAGTGTACGTATATAATTGACGCGTATAACTGAAATTGTAGTTTGATATAATATTGTTGAAATATTTCTTTTTTTAATATAAATTAATACTTTTATTTAGAAACTTAAAATAATTCACCATCTTGTAATTGAGATTACGACTAATTCTATACCTTTTATTAAAAATATATTGAAAAACAGTCTTAATTATGAAATATGTGTGAATCTATGAAATAGAGCAACATTGGCTGATCCAACATAATATAAAAACAGCAATTTGCAAAAGTGCACGCGAAACTCGATGAATTAACAGACTCTTTACTACAAATGAGATGAGTTGCCAAGTTGGCAAGCCGTAGAGTTAGATATCTGTGTACAATAATAATGTTTTAATTGTGTTACACAGAGTGTTGTAAGGGGATGCCAAAGTCGAGTTCTACGTCTCTGTACGGCTTTAGAAATACCCGTAAACACACGGAATACGGCACCCTGACGAAACCGTACGACAATTCTTCCCATCTTACGACAATGGCCAGCAACAGAACTAAATCAATCGAATTGTATCGAAATTGTATTTAATAGAATCACGTACTAATTTGGGTCAGCCAGTCTGGGAACGGTATTCCATTGTACGGAGCCACGGGTGCTGCTATGCTACAGTCGGTTTTTAGAAACCAGAAATCCATGTCACACGTATACAAATTACAATGTATGACGTAGCTTTTATAACCCGGTCGCAATAACTAATGAGCAACTTACAACTGTACAAACGATTTCTGGTTCCCAGACAAAGGTTTAGTGGATTAAAACAATGTTTAGTTAGTTGACATTATTTTGTTTACTATCTATGTACAAAGAGGACACGTTTATATTAAGTAACGATTTAATTTAAATACTTCTTATCCGATGATGATGAAACTACTGCTGATCCGTTAAGCATTACAGTGTGTATGGCTAATTTATTAAACGTAAACCAAAACAGTAGACAAAAGACATGTTGACAGTGAAGAGATAATGTACGCCAATGTATGTTTATCTAATCCGAATTTCTTACAATAACCGTTTAAAAATTGAAGTTGTTTCTAAAATTTGAGAAAACTAGTTTTTACTACTTTTATTATTATTGATGAATTTCCATAGAAAAGATGAGCTATTGCAGTGACCGTTATGGTCGGGAGTAGTAATTGAGCATCGATCGAACACGTTTTGGGGTGTCTTAAAAGTCCCACCCCCTATTATTGTGTTTTTTTTTTTTTTTTTATTAATGGAAATAGACAGATTTTTTTGGGGGATTGTTAACATGACCAAAAAATGGAGTATTTTGGTGTATTGTTAATTACCGGAGGTCTGTATGTTGACTCGATCCAACATAATGGCTAATCAAAGTTATAATTTTCCCAAAAAAACTCCTATTTAAAGCTTCGTTAATAATTATGTTACAATGAGTAAAACCTTTAGCACTCATATTTTACGTCCGAATTGATCTAAATTTGATACACATGTTGGTTGTCTAAGTAGCTCGTACGAGTTCGTTAGCCAAAAAACTCCAACAACCAAAAGTAATTATTTTCGATTTTTCATATTAGAATGAAAAAATCACTCTAGAAACATTTTTAGGGGTTTATCTAAAAATATAAATGTATGATATTATTCTTCACATTTTGTTTTTTTACACGACCCCTTGGTTCCCCCAAAATCAAACAAAACGTAAAATTCTGTAAAAGTGTCCGGTTCAAATTAACGTGGGGGACTTTACCGTGGGGGAGCTACCGACCCTGGTTTGTACACTGCGAGAGAAACGCGCTGCCTGAGTCAAAGCAGTAATACATTTCCATACAGCTGTGTACGTGAGTAGCCCTATTTCTCAAAATGTTGGTTGAAAACTTAAAAAATATACATTTAATTTTGTAAATTCGCTAAACTTACGTCAAAGGTTCAGTTATATGATCGAATTATTATAATCTATACTAATATTGTAAAGAGGTAAAGTTGGTTGTTTTGTTAGTTTGTATGTACGGGGTAATCTCTAGAACTACTGATTCGATTGAAAAAATAGTTTACTAATAAAAAGCTACACTATCCCTGAGTAACATAGGCTATAATTCATTTCGATAAAAACGTTTTTTTATTTCAATAGTTGTAAATTTAGTCGGAAAAAATTCTTAGGTTAGGCCTAGACTGATAAACCAACACATGTGTTTACATTTATTACCGTAGCAACCAATTGAATGAAATAACAGATATACAGCTGTTTGGTCTAATATTTCCTGACCAAGTGTATTAAAGTGTAGACCTGAGCTTTAATGGTTCTTTTAACCTTTATTATAACTGCTGTTATAAAATATACGAAATAATTTGATTTGAACATTTAACATTATTTACCGTCTTAGCTTTGGGGTTATCATTAATCCTGCACCTTTATTATAAAGAAAACATAACATGATTTTGTGTATAGAAAGTTCCAACGGGATTGGCGTGCGGAGCACGCAGGGGTTTACCCTAGTGATAGGTCGTGTATCACTGATGATGGCGTTACCGTTGAAACGCGTTTGAGTTAATAAACGTATTAGTTGTGAGATTCAGTGTTCAAGTTTTATTTTATCAATATTTTGAACAGTTCAAGTAGGAATCTAGTGTGATTACAAAATTCTAAAAATAAAAACGTGTTATTTGCAATTGGCCCAAGGTGTCGCGTAGTTTCCCCAAGGTACCAGAAACGCGAACCATTTCATCCCCCCAAACCCAGTCGAAATCAGCTGACTCATACGCAGCTGGGTTTTTCCTAAAATCACCACCACAGCCTGGCGATGCCTACCAGATCTGTATACATTTATCCAGGTCAGTTTGTGTACCGTATTACCGTTAACAACATCTCGCTCGCTCGGCCCAGATCCGTCCTCCTTTCAAATATATAGTACAAGGTCATCTAGGCGCATGGGTGGCGAATTTATAAAGTATGTAGATTTGGAAACGCGTAAAATTGTGTCGGTGGAATTTCCAGCGATGCGATGCCGGTGTTGCCGGTTGTACGCGACCGAAATTATACTTTCTTTTGTTTTTGTAGGTTTATAAAACAGTTCGTCCGAGTGAAAAGGAAATATTTAATACATTAATGGTCGTATCTTCTTTTCCAGAAATAAATCAGAAATTTGTGAAAATGAAAAGTATTTCGATTAATTAAATAAATAACAACAAAAATGTAAGCGGCAGTCCATACTATCTGTATTAGGTTTCTACCAATCCATAGAGTTGGAATGTTTCACTACGCATCAAGTAACAGATCACCATTGCAGTATTTAGAACAAGCGAACTAAGGGGACCTTGTAATGCCTATATACATATTATGTTTTAACAAGAACTTTAGTTACAATTAAAAAAATACATAAGTTTAGAGAACTTAAATTCAGCACATTTATTTCAGACCCTTTTTAAAAAGTGTTAACCCATTTTTAATATATTTTTTTAATAAATTGTATTGTCAAAAAACCGTCATATATTTTTTGTTGTAATATAAAAACATATTTTTGTATACTTAACTAGTGGACCCGGCAGTGCTTCGCTATTGCTTAGTTTAATTTTAGGGGTAGTTATTCCATTTCATCCCTTTGACTTAAGGTTCTTCTATACCTTGCGTAAAACAGCAAAAATATGCACTTAGTACTACCGTGTTTCGGACGCCGTTTTTCAACCTAAAAAGTTGTGAAACATCTTAAAGTGTTCTTAAAGGCTTTGTGCTTTTGTCTTATATCTCATAATTGAAAGAAATCGTCGGCAACTCCTTTTAATAAACAGTTTAAAATCGATTATTTTTAACGCATTTTTGGGAGTTTTAATCAATAATTTTTTAAAACGCTATTTGAACAATTGCAGGTTTTAAATGGATTTAGGCTGAGCAATGTCCGCGTAACCTACCGCTGCTAAAGGATGATTTTTAATCTTTTTTTACGTTGTAACTATTAATTATAGCGAAAAACTACCAAGCCATTCACATGAAGAATTTCGTCCCCAAGAATTTTGTATTTTTTTTAAAAAAACGCTATTTGATCAATTGCTGGTTTTAAATGGATTTAGGCTGAGCAATGTCCGCGTAACCTACCGCTGTTAAAGGATGATTTTTAATATTTTTTTACGTTGTAACTATTAATTATAGCGAAAAATTATCAAACTATTTGGATGAAGAATTTTGTCCCCAAGAGTTTGGTATTTTTTTTAAACGCTATTTCAACAATTGCGGATTTTAAATGGATTTAGTCTGAGCAATGTCCGCGCAACCTACCGCTGCTAAAGGATGATTTTTAATATTTTTACTTTCTCCCCATATACCATAGTATATGGAGAAAGTATTGTATTCGTCAAAATTTTCGAGTTTGAGTTTTTGGTGGAAATATCCGTTTTGAGCCCCCCAGAACCTAAAAAAGTGGTTTTCGGAGTGATGTCTGTGTGTGTGTCTGTATGTGTGTCTGTGTGTCTGTGTGTGTCTGTGTCTGTGTGGATGTTATCAGACCTAGAGCCTAAACCAGTCGTCCGATTTTGATGAAATTTGGTATGGAGGTTACTAATCCACGGTATCTCCAGGCGTTTTTTTCATTTTTGTGAATTTTTTATTTTTAAGGGTAATTTTCCCATAAAAACCCTTAAAATAACGGAAAAATCTACTTTTCTCAAAAACGGCTACAACGATTTTGATTAAAATTTTGTAGTTTATTAGGGACCTAAAGTACTATAAACTGTAAAATTTTAATCATAATCGTTCGAGCCGCTTATGAGAAAAGTTGGTTTTTCCGTTATTTTATGGATTTTTATGGGAAAACAACTTTAATACAAAATCACCTCTCCTACCCCACCCTACAAGTCACCGTGAATCTGTTTAATAATTTAAATATGTTTGTGAGGAAGTATGTGCCAGTTCCTGGTACCGTTTATTTTACGTTGTCACTATTATAATTATAGCGAAAAAATACCTAGCCATTCGCATGAAGAATTTTGTCCCCAAGAATTTTGTATTTTTTTTAAAAACGCTATTTGAACAATTGCTGGTTTTAAATGGATTTAGGATGAGCAATTTCCGCGTAACCTACCGCCGCTATAGGGTGAAGCGCTGGAGTCGTAGGTTGATTTCTGTTTTACTAGAGCCGACCCTTAGAAATCCCCGTCAACATAGTTAGTTGGGGCTAGATAAAGTGTGTTGTTTTTAAATGATGTATTTCTGATTTGTATCTAATTAATATGCCTGTGATATGCTTACTATTATAGTATGTAATATTTGCTCATTTAGAGTTGCTAACACGGTAAAGTTTGGTAGAATGCCCGCGAGACATCCTGGATACAATATATGAAGGTTTAAGACACCAACCCTAAACCCTGACATCTCGGAACCACTAAGTGTTTGTATATTAATGAAGTGTGTGCGATGCCAATCCGAGGTCAACGAGCCTACGACTCCGGCCTTTCTTTACTCGCTCTCGCGGTATTCGAAATTAATTTATTTAAACATTTCCATCAATCCCCACCATTAAAGGTCTCCACAAGTCCGACATATGGTGACAATTATAAAACCACAAATGGACAAATTCTTTCTCGACAGTGTTTGCCATTACTGTATTTCAATAATTGTTTTAAGTGTTATGTTGTCTTCTAGTGGAATTCCAAGCCTTACAGTGCGTCTATAAAAACTCGTCTTCGGATCGCGGTGACACTTCCCGTCAACCAGTCCTCGACCTCGAGTATGTTGCCCTTACTGTACGCACACACTGGGTCTGCTATTTATTTTTAAACGAGATCACTTCTTGGACTTTTAATTGTCTTTTAACGTCCTTCAGACGTAATTTACTATTGTTACGATTATCACTTCCTTTTGTTTTTTACGTTCGCCGTCTTCCTGTTTTTTCCTGCGGGAGAAATTGTGTTAATCTTGTTCTTGATCGAAGTTTTAAGTTTTCTTTTGTTTTATTCAATTATGGTTGCCATTTCACTCAAGTTACGCCTAATAACACTAAACAATTTTATAGATCACGCTGGTGAACTGCTGACGTGAGTTTATATGTTTTTATGGTTTCAACCAACCAACTACTGTACTCACGAAGGTGCTGAATAGCTGCCTCCGGCCCTGGCTCACGCGCTGCTTTGATTCACTAAACCTTGCCCATCGATTAGGGAATTTCCATAGAAAAAATGAGCTATTGCAGTGGCCCTTATGGTAAGACCCAAGGTCGGGAGTAGCAAATCAGCACCGATCATGGTCCCCAGAACACGTTTAGGGGTGTCATTAAAAATCATACAAATATATACAGTATGTATATATGAGTTCGCACTCAAGCGGCCGCATTTTAAGTCCTATTTGGTCCAAATTTGGTACACGTGTTGGTTGTCTCTGTCGCTCGGACGAGTTGGTTAACCAAAAAAATCCAACAACCGGAATCACATTTTTTGACCGGAAATAACTATTTTTTGAGATTTTTACTACGAGAATGAAACTTTTTTACAGTTTTTTCTAAAAATATAAATGTAGGATGTTATTCTGCACATTTTGTTTTTTTACGCGACCTTATAGCTCGCTTGGTTCTCCCAGAATCGATCAAAACGTAAAATACCATAAAAGTACCTGGTTCGAAGCCAAGTGGTGAAAACTCGCGAGGCCACTAGGCGCAAACAAATTCTACTAATATATTGCGTACACACAGACAGCTGATCAACGTCTTCGTGAGTAGACCTATTTCCCAAATTGTTGGTTGAAACCCTAAAACATTGGCATATAAACTTAATTTTGGAAAATTGCTCAACTCACGTCAGCGGTCCAGCTGCGTGGTCGAATTATTATAATTTATAACTGTTGTTATAAAATATACGAAATAACTTGATTTGAACATTTAACACTATTTACCATCGTAGTTTTGAGGTTATAATTAATCCTACACCTTTATTATAAATAAAACATCAAATATGTTTTTAGAAGGTTCCATTGGGGATTGGCGTGCGGAGCACGCAGGGGTCTCCCCTAGTAATTTATAAATTTACTTAACCAATAGAATTAAACAATTCAAATTATAAATAAGATTGTGTTAAACACTAGAATCTCTGGCAAAACCTAAACGTATCTTTAAAATTAAAATTAATTTTAACTTCTGCGATTTCCTGGTAAAGCCTTATTCCAAGACGGGTACGACAGCAGGTTTCATTGAACTTGTGTGATTAAATAACACTCTTTTGTTCTGACGGTTCCGAGGGAAAAACTAACGGAGAAAAACGGTGATTAGTTGTTATTTTAGAAGAGCAACAATGGTGAGGTGGGATACATTCTCACGTCTGTCTTTGCATAATGTTCACTTTCGGTGAGAAGTGTTCACGCTACAATGCGCGATGGTTGCCCCTGAACTTGGACGTACATAATTAATATTACGTAGTCGCGCGGTGTCGTTCACCTCCGATGTATAACTGTCTACAAGAACTCTTCATTAGTTGCACAAGTTCAAATATTGGATCACGATTCTTTAACACTGATTTAAGCTGTTCCCGAGGTTCCGTTGAATATACCAACACAGTATTACTAGGTGTGACGGTGCTAGACTACTGAGGTAGTTTATTCGTCCGTATTTATAAAAGAAAATAATTCGACCACGCAGCTGAACCGCTGACGTGAGTTGAGCAAATTTACAAAAATTAAGTTTACAGGCCTATGTTTTAGGGTTTCAAACAACAATTTAGGAAATAGGTCTATTCACGACGGTCCTGAATAGCTGCAAAATGGTTCGCACGCCATTCCGCATATTGGGAGTATCTTGAATACACAAAACATTGCGTGCTTCGCACGCCACCCGCGTATTGGCAGTAACTTCAATACACGATGCATTGCGTGTTTCGCACGCCAACCCCACGGTACAATCCACCACCACGTGGCTTTGATCGAGGTACTTCTAAGGTATGTTACGTTTTACTCGATTTTGGTGGAACCAAGCGAGCTATAAGGTCGCGTAAAAAAACAAAACGTGCAGAATAACATCGTACATTTTTATTTGTAGAACAAGTTATTAAAAAATGTATAATTCTCGTATTAAAAATCTAAAAAATAGTTACTTCCGGTCAAAAACGTGCTTCCGATTGTTGGATTTTCTTGGCTAACGAACTCGTCCGAGCGACGTAGACAACCAACGTGTGTACCAAATTTGAACCAAATCTGACTTAAAATGCTGCCGCTAGAGTGCGAACGCATATATACATATATATGCTTTTTAATGACACCCCTAAACCTGTTCTGGGGACCATGATCGGTGCTCATTTGCTACTCCCGACCTTGGGTCTTGCCATTAGGGCCACTGTAATAGCTCATTTTTCCTATGGAAATTCGCTAAAAAGCGTAAGCAGCACTTACATGAATTTTCTTTACATGAAACAAAAATCATTTATCGGGAGATTCCTATAAATTTTGTTCCTTATTCCGGGAACAGGATTATAGTATATGTAATTGCCTTTCGAATGATATAACTCACAAATTTCACTCGGGCTTTGCAATTTCCTCGCTCTAATTTGCCATTTACTTGGTTGAATCAAATAGGCTACCATTCTGCGTCAAATAGAAAAATTAAAAAATACGTATTTTGGAAATTCTAAATGGACCCTTTCAGCAACCTTGAAGCATATTTATTACCTCTAATCAAGGTAGGGGGGGGGACATATTCTTATATGTTAAAGCAAGAAACTGTGTAAAATATTTTGGTGTAGTCGTCGACAACGACAAATTTTAGGTTAGGCGTAGGCTTATACTTAACCAAACACACGTTTGTTGAAAGCTTTTAGATTTATTACCATAGCAACCAAATTGGCAAATTTAGTAAGTAGGTTTGCCACTTACTTTTTCTATATTCTCAAAAACTAATCAACTAGTTTTACTAAAATTTACACAATTTACTGAGTTTTTTCAGAGAATATGGTCACTACAAACAAACAAGTTTAAATGGGGCAGCTACCTCTATACAATACAAATAAATTGCGCTAAATTACTGCAAACTATAAATCCAAAGTTATTTAAAATTACTCTTAATTGATATAAAAAAAACTTTTGCAATTCAATTACTTAAGTCAAAGGGATGAAATGGGATAACTACTAAGCGAAACATTGATTGCCCGCTTCGCTATTGTATTATTAAACATGTTTATGTAATTATATTAATAATTGTTTTTGTTTACAGGTAAGTCACGAGCTAGTCAGTCGAGACAGAACAGAGCTGAGTAAAGTAAGTTAATGACTAATGTAGGTATACCTTTAGGCCTACCGGGTGTCTCAAACAGGTTACGGACGAAAGGCAATACACCCCAAGGATCAACGTGGTGTTAAAAAAACTGAGGATCACTAGTTCAAATCTTGGAATTTTCAAAATTAACATATGTCATGTTGTAGTGTAATTTGTTTTAAAGCGCTGTAATAGATAAATATTTTAGGGGAAACAGAACTCGTCTATACCCTGTATTTTATTTATCAATGCTCATAGCCTTTCTTCTCAAATTTTCAGTGCGCCCTATTCATCTACACCGTGGTTTCAATAGCTCAAAACGCTCGAAAATCTTTGAAATTTGACAAACTTACAGTTTAATAGTGTGGGACGCCAATGGTGTTTTAACAATTTAAAAATAAAAAAATTTAAAAATCGAATTAAGTCCAAACTTTTTTATACTTTTTAATTCGTGACATCAAAAAGTTGCATTGCGAGAAATTTTTTTGTTTTTAGGGCAGGTGCGTCATGTAAGCGAGAGAAATGTAACTGAAATTTTTTTTTTTTTACAAAATTAGCTCTGTAGTTTCTATTATACAATAGTTAGAACACGGGCTTTAGGCCAGTCGGTAGGGGTAAATTTAGACCAAAAGTTCCAATAATTTACAATACGGCTGAATTTTTTTTTACTCCTAAAATCGATAATCGAAATCGACTCCTAGATCGGGTCATTTTCAAGATAACAAGCTGAGACTCAGCATAAATGTTTAAAATATATATTTTAACTCCTACGTCAAGTTTCAATTCGATATATTAAAATTCGGCCAATTTAGAATGAGCCAACGCTTCATACATGAATAAGATGTCCCCTTTTAGTGATTTCTCCTGCTGCAAAATACATACCTGCATTATCTAATTTTTTCCAGACAAACCATTGCTCGGACGAAATAAATACATATGACCTTTTTTGTTGAAAAATACCTCCCCTACACGGTGGTATTTTTTATATTTTTTTTTCGACTTTGGGAAATCGATAGACTGGTAAACTTTTTTTTTGTTAATCTACATACTTTAAGGTACTTATAAAAAAAATCAACCGTATTGCAAATTACTGGTAGTTGTAACCTATACCGACTGGGCTACTTTGTTTCGCGGGTAATGCGGCAACACGTACGGCCGGCCGGCCGACGGCTCGCGACATATTGTGACAATATTTGACTCCGCCATATTGTGTGAGTATTTGACTCTAAAACTGGCTTCACTCTTGCGTTCGAATTGTCCAGGCTTATTTAATTCTGTGGTCGATGCCCTCACTCGACTCTCCCAACGGTATGTTTCTAAATTCTAAATGTATAAATTCCCAATGTATAAATTCTAAAAACGTAATACAGAATAAAGGTTTTGAAACGCGGAAGCGTACGATCCTTCCCCCGCCCTATTGTACTCTGTGACTGAATATATTATACTTCTCGTACAATTAATTGTGGGTTTTTACAATTCCATATTAGTATTACTCCGAGACCAGGCTGTCCTAACTTAATACTCATGTTTGGGTACTTTGTCCAAATAGGCTATACATTATACATCTCCCAATACACTCTTAACAAAATATACGCTTCGTTCGATTATTTCCCTGACACTCTGGGTCACCGAGTCACCTACAATCGACTTATCGTGCAGTCTAGGTAAATCGATATTTCGACTAGTCCGCCGTGCGTGGGAATGGGTTATGCAACAAGTAGAAGTAGGAACCGTTAGCGGTCTCTTAACACAAATATCAACTGGTATTTACTGTTATTCTGGGCAAACTTTGTGGACTGACCACTGACACTATTACAGCGAGTTGTGCCAACGTTGTAAACCTGCATTTTATTTAATTAAACCTCAAACTTCTCTATAACAACTCTCGGTGAATGTCGATCACCAACCTCTACCTCTATACAATAACCATAAGTTCTTACAAGCTAGAGAGCTGGAATTTGTAACTATTCTTACGTAGTACAGCCCAGAAGAAACGAAATAAATGGTACCAGGAACTGGCACATACTTTCTCACAAACATATTTAAATTATTAAACAGATCACAGTGACTTCATAACTGTAGGTGGGGTAGGAGAGGTGATTTATTAAAGTAGGAGATTAAGTAATAAATATTATTATTATTATTATCTAGAGAGAAAACTATTCGATCGATTTCGAACAAATTTGCACCAACCACGTCAATTAGGCCTGTATAGATGCACGAAAAAAGGTTTTGAAAAACAACCCCGTTTATGGCCAAAAAACTCCCAAAAATCAATTATTATTATTATTATTATTAGTTAAACGAGAATTTTTAGAAAGATGCTGTTTTTTGCATATGATAGGGTACATTAAGGGTCTGCTTTAGTGGCGGCCATCTTGGATTTTTATCCCATAAGAGCAATGTCAAATTTCAAAACATTTATTTCGTTAACTTTTTATCATAAAATTGTTTGCAAGGTCTCATTTTAAGCACAGTCACAATACGCATCCGTCTTGTAATTTAATTTTTTTTAAATGCTTCTGATTTGTTATGTAATTGACATTTTGTAAATACAAAGTTTGAATTTTTTCCTGACACAATAAAAAATTAATAATGAAAAATAATTTGCAAGCCGGATCCGAAATTTTATAAAGAATATTCAGTTTTTTTTTTCAACACTCAATTACAAAAGATAGACTTATAAAATGGTTTGAAATGAGGCAATGTCAAAGCGTTCAGCTGCAAGAAATTGCACTATTTAGATAGGGATACAGTGAGAAGCGGTTTTGTTTCCGGTTTTTCGTTTAGTGGAGCAGACCCTTAAAGGCTACAAATAATTCAAATTTTATCAAAATCGTTAGAGCTGTGTTTTTATTTAAAAAAATAATAACTGATTTTTTGGGGGTTGTTTTGAGAAAAAGGGGTTGTTTTAAAAAAAAAATCAAAACCGTTTTTCGTGCATCTATACAGGCTTACTTGAATGTCTGGTGCAAATTTGTTTGAAATCGATCGAATAGTTTTCGCTCTAGCTTTGTATACATACAGACAGACATTTTGTAAAAACCATTTTCTTGGACTCAGGTGATCCCAAAACGGATATTTCCATAAAAACCATTCGATTTCTAAAGTCTAAAAGGTGAAAGGGGTAAACTATCCTTAAAACTAAATAATCATTTGTACAATTGCTGTACAGCTATGCAACACAAGATGTACACAATGTTTTGTGAAGAGGTTAAAGCGACTACGGGCAAAACGTTTACCAGAACCTTTCAAGAGGAACAGACCTAAGAAAAACCCGAACGGCATGCGATAAACTCCCGACAGATCGTCTACCTCAAAGCCAAAGCCACAATTCTAATAACCGCTTCTCGATATTTCTTCAGTCGAGTACAGACCAGTTGCATAATGTCAGTCGTATGCAATCCTAGTTTGGATGAGATCTAACTACCTGGGATGAGGTCGGCGACATTGTGACGCCGTATCGGTAAACGTTTGCCTATTAAATAATTGCACGTAATTGTTACACGGACATCGTATACACTATTTTACACCTTGGTACACGTTGTTGTTCGAGCCGTATAGTCAGTATAGTTATTTTATAAAACACTCGCTTCTCTCGATAATCCCTGCGGTGACACACGGGGATGCCAATGCAAACTACTAAATTACTATTTTTGGTCATAATTTCTACATTTTTACTTTCTCCACCCTATACGTAGTACATGGAGAAAGTAGCGTTTTCGTCCAAATTTTCGAATTTGAATTTTTAGTGAAACTATCTGTTTTGGTGCCCCTTCCTACACCTAAACTATATAAATTATTACATAACTAGTAAGCTACCGTGAAAAATCACTAGTAGACTAATCTGATAACATCTGAAAAACTTTAATTTTGTATTCGTCTTAAAAGTGTAAAAAAAGTTTGCATTAAACATTTCACTTAACACGTTCACTGCTAAGTACGCACATGTGAGCTTGACACTGAATACTATGAGAAGCGGCCAACGCACAGGGCATTGCAAGCCAATCCCCGTATTGTCAGTATTTTCAATACACAATGTATTGCGTTAAAATATTAGTGATTATTACGTAGAAAGGTTCAAAAATAAAAAATAAAGTAAGTTCACTGCTACGCAAATTTCGTATTTCCTATGGTAGGATTTTTTTATATTTATATCCTAAATGAGTAGAAATTACATTTTTTTTATTTTTGTAAAGCGGGCACACTGGCACACATAGGCTTAAAACTCTCCCAATACGGGGGTTGGCATGCGAAGCACGCAATGCTCTGTGTATTGAAAATACTCCCAATACTGGGGTTGGCGTGCGAAGCACGCAATGCATTGTGTATTGAAAATACTCCCAATACGGGAGTGCAATGCACTGTGCGTCGGTCGCTTCTCATAGTGTTCAGTGTCAAGCTCACATGTGCGTCCTTAGTAGTGAACGTGTTAAAAACATCAAAATAATGCGATTTAAAAACCAAAATATATACATAATACATTTCTTTTTTAAACAGAAGCTGTATTTATGGACTGAAGCAACTGCACGCAGAATATAGGCTACGCAACTACGCCAAATTGTTTAAAACGTCTACACAGTGACATACGGAGGTGCATTGTGTAGTGTAGGCGGCCAGACACTGACCTCGAACGGAGACATTTCGCTTATCTTAGCTAAAGGCATTAATCAAGCAACAAAGGTAAACTGACCTGACCTAACCTAACCGCTCGGGTGATTTATCTTCAGGTAGGCAGTTTACGGCGTATAATTATTATTTTGACAACATCGTTACCACCTCGTAGACTGTAGACAATGGATGAAGATTGTCCACGTGTTTCGAGCCTAGCAGAACTACTCTGAATACCAAACCTAGAGCTTACGTTTACAAATTGTTTAAAAAAATAGAATCATCTGGAAACAGCTGACGATTGTATCTTCAACAACTGACCTATGTATTTTACAGTACACTAGCATTTTTATTTCCAAGGCCTAGGCGTCCTTTTATATCAATTGTAAATAACAATATTTCCAACGTTAACCCGTTTTATATATGCGAAATTGTGTTTCCAAACTGCAGAACACGGTTCCTGTACACATCTGTCTCGAGCTGCCTAGTTTCCGTCGTTTTGTGTTTTCAAAATATTATACATCCCTAAAATAATTTGATGGTTTGATATCCAACTCGGCGTGGTACGTAATAAGTCGAACAACTATTTGAAAAAAAGAAACCTAATCCCCCCCCTTTTCAAAATGGCGGCTACTTGAATTTGTTGTAGCCAAACCCATTATTGGGAGTATCTTCAATGCACAATGCATTGCGTGCTTCGCACGCCAACCCAACGTTAGAATCCACCACATGGCTTTGAACCGGGTACTTCTATGGTATTTTATGTTTTGATCGATTTTAAGGAAACCAAGCGAGCTATAAGGTCGCGTAAAAAACAAAATGTGCAGAATAACATCCTATATTTATATTTGTAGAAAAACTGAAAAACACATTCATTCTAGTTGGAAAAATCTCAAAAAGTAGTTACTTAGGTCAAAAAAGTGCTTCTGATTGTTGGATTTTTTGGCTAACGAACTCGTCCGAGCGACGTAGACAACCAACATGTTTACCAAATTTGAACCAAAACGGACTTAAAATGTGGCCGCTAGAGTGCGAACACATATATACATATATATATATGATTTTTAAAGACACCCCAAAACGTGTTCTGGGGACCATGATTGGTGCTCATTTGCTACTCCCGACCTTGGGTCTTACCATAAGGGCCACTGCAATAGCTCATTTTTCGTATGGAAATTCACTAATAACTAAGTTGCGCCAACGTGCGATTGGTTTAGAAATACTCATTTTGGTCTGCAGAAAGGGAAAATACAAGAACCAGCTGCGTAAACCAGCGAGCTTTGGTTGTACCGTGAAAACATTGAGCAAAATCGTCCTTTGATATCAAGTTAGCTCTTTTAGTTCTTTGGTTGCCTTTCATCACTGATTACTTACTAGGTTACCTTTCATCATGGCCCGCACATAAAATGGTACGGACTTTATTATTTTCGTAATTTATCTATACTAATATTATAAAGAGGTAAAGTTTGTTTTTTGTTTGTTTGTTTCTTTGTTTGTATGTAGGGGGTAATCTCTGGTACTACTGAACCGATTGAAAAAATAGTTTTACTAATAAAAAGCTACACTATCCCTGAGTAACATAGGCTATAATTCATTTTGATAAAAACCTTTTTTTTCAATATTTGTAAGTTTAGTCGGAAAAAATTCTTAGCTTAGGCCTAGAATGATAAACCAACACATGTATTTACATTTATTACCATAGCAACCAATTGAATAAAATAACATAATATAGCTGTTTGCTCCAATATTTCCGTTAACAGCTGATTTCAAAATTTGAAGCAATTATTTTTGTATTTCTAGCTTAGGTTAGGGTTTTAAAGTGTACACCTGAGCCTTGCTGGTTCTTTTTTTGTTAAGAAGTAATTTGATTTGAACATTTAACATTATTTACCATCTTAGTTTTGAGGTTATTATTAATACTACACCTTTATTATAAATAAAACATAACATATGATTATAGAAAGTACCGTGATTGGGGGTCTGCCCTAGTTTATAAATAAGTTCACCTATAACAGATCAACCTTCACATATGTTACCCTATTATACCTTTTTGCCTAGCTTCATGAAAACTAATTATTTTGAGTAAATCGTTATTTCATGGGCTGATATAAGCTTTGTCTAGTAAACGAGTGATCCTAAGGTCTTGGTAATAGTTTAGATCAAATATAGTAATAGTATGGTTACAAATATAAAATTGGCTAAAAATCGCCCATTTTAAATCCTAGTTTTTGTCCAATTTTTTACGATATTTTAAATTTTAATAGAATTTAATGGCTTGCTCGATTTGGTATAATAATAAAGATTTTCAATTCAAAGATTTAAAATTTTAAACGCAGTCGCTAACTTTGTGACTATACGCAAGAATGTATTGTGCGTTGAAATCCCATTAATTCCAAACCCAAACTACGTACAAAAGCAATTAAATAGTTTTTGAAGTAGCGAGTGGGCCGGGCAGACATGTTCAAGTTGATGGGGATGAGCACTGCAAGCTGTGTGGTATACTGGCTGCGCCCAGCTGAGCTCACGAATGCATTACCATATTGGCGAGGTTCTCACACTGGAGTCACGCGCATGCTCCATCATTTGCCTGTCCTGTCCGGTATTGTATCGGTGTTTCGATTCAGTTTTGAGGTTATATCAGCTGTTTTAACTACCTACTGTTGTTAATAGCTTATCTAGAATCATTATATTTCACTCCGGTATAGATATTTCAGAAGCAATGTACCATATTTGTAAAACCTTTTACACGATTTGAAGATTTTACTCAAATTTTTATAAAATATTATTTCAAATTATAGTAATATGTAGATTTTAAATATATCCCGACGTATCCCTTTTTTCCATTTGTTTAATCCTTTGGTTGATATAACACTCTTCGGTTCAATATGTACTACTTTTTCATTGAAAAAACATAAATGTTAAGCGATGCTGTTATAAGTAAATTAGTAGATCTAAAATAAAGTTTTACAAAACTCAAAACTGAAAAGATACTGCACATTATTCACGTTTTCAAAACATTTAGTAAAATTTATAAACCTAGCTTCAAAATCTAAGCCAAGTTTGAAATACTTTTCAAAAAACGTTTATTGAAAATATCTCCAGTATATACGAAAATGCCTAACTCAAAACCTAACGATTAACAAAGTCAGCTGATTTGCCTTCTCCCACTACGCATCAAAATTACTCACCAATTTTTAAGTGCCCCTACCTCACACGATTGCATATCTTTTATTTTTATAGATTAGATATTTTTTGATTGAACTTTTTAAAAAAGAAAATGCCTTAAAACTTATTTTTTTTAAACTGCCGCCATGAAAAATGCGCAACAAAAACGGCCTCCTGAAAGTGTTTTATTTGATCGGGTCGCGAAACCTTTGTCCGTCGAAGGCGAGGTCAAGTCCGTCAATAGAACCTACTTCCCATTCAGGTTTGGCGTTTTGACACACAACACACTGACACAGAATCGAAACACGATAGTTTATGCGACCCGAATTAGTTCTACTAGTAAAAGCTTTATGGTTTTATGGGCGGAAACAAATTCAGCTGTAAAATGCGAAAACAGGTCTTGCAAAATGGGTTAGGACGTGTTTTACAACGCGGCCCGGCCATGGACAATGCCGCACTTTGCGATGTTCTGCCTGCAGTTCTAAGTTAAGGAATAATTAAATAGATTCATTCAATTCAGTGGGATACTGTACAAACAGGAGATCTGAGACTGGTTATCACGCAGCGTAAACCGCTGACGTGAGTGGAGCGAATTTTCAAAATTAAGTTTATACGTTTTAGTGATTCAACCAACTATTTTCGAAATTGGTCTACTCGCTAGGGCGCTTAAGGGTCTACCCCAGTAAACGAGAAAGCAACCGGAAACGCAAGCGCTTCTCTCTATAACCGTATCTAAACAGCTCAATTTCTTGCAGTTGAGCGCTTTGACATTGCCTCATCTCAAACCATTTTATAAATCCATCTTTTGTAATCGAGTGCTAAAAATAAACTGAATATTCTTTATAAAATTTCGGATCTGGTTTGCAAATTACTTTTCATTATTAATTATCTATTGTGTTAGGAAAAAAAATTCAAACTTTGTACTTACAAAATGTCAATTACATAACAAAACGAAAGCATTAAAAAAAAAAATCTAAAATGCAAAACGGATGCGTATTGTAATTGTGCTTAAAATGAGACCTTGCAAACCATTTTATGATAAAAAATAAACGAAATAAATGGTTTGAAATTTAACATTGCTCTTATGGGATGCAAATCCAAGATGGCCGCCATTACAGCAGACCCTTGGCTGCTTACGCGTACAAAATATATTAGTAGAATCTGTTTCCACCTCAGTCTCCATCCCCGGCTCATGGGCCGCTTCGCTTTGCTCGCAGGATACAATCGTTTCGCGAGATAAATAACAGGTGCTTTTATGGTTACGTTTTGATCGATTTTCGAGGTAAACGGTAGGACGTGTAAAAACAAAACGTGCAGAATAAGAATAAACATTTATTTTTCTAGGTAAAACCAAAACCAGTTGCATTACAGTACAAATAAAATCACAAAAAAGTTTACTTCCAGTCAGAAAACGTGCTTCCGGCTGTTGGATGTTTTGGCTAACGAATTAGTTGGAGCGACTTAAACATCCAACGTGTGTACGATTGTTCTGAGTACCATGATCGGCGCTCATAGACTACTCTCGACCATAAGAGTCACTGCAATAGCTCTTCTTTCCTTTGCAGATTCGCTAATAAATGTATTTTGTAGGACACCCTAATTTACCTTATTCTAAGCTCACATTGTTCACACATTACCAAAACCTAAACACACATTTATAAGGTTTTGTCTGTTCGTTTTACCGGGCTAATCTCCGGAATGGATGAACCGATTTTGACGAAAGTTTCATTAACACTAGGGGCTCTGCCCCTGGACGCTTCGCTCGCAGTTGGAAAACTCTCTAAAGGCTCTCGCAAATCTTTGGCTCGTTTTTACCTGGGTGAACGAGCATCGTTTGGTATTTTTAACATCTGGATTGTATCTACAATGTATCTATTCGAAAATTTAGTGACTTTGAAGGAGGTATAATAAATGGTACCAGAAAACTGCCACATACTTTCTCCCAGTTGAAACATTATACCTTCCCAAGAGTAGTATAGGAGGTGGTTATTTAGAATTGCAAAAGTAGGAAAATGTTACCATGGAAGATATTAGATGCATGTAACACACATCCATATTACATTATATTATTATTAATGTTTAAACTATTCGATCGATTTCGAACAAATTTGTACCAAACATGTCAATTAGGCTTGTATAGATGCACGAAAAAATGGTTTGACAAATTTAGAAAAACAACCCCCTTTTTGGCCAAAAACTCCCAAAAATCTGTTATTATTATTATTATTATTATTATTACTACCTAAACGAGAATTTTTAGAAAGATGCAGTTTTTTGCATATGGTAGGGTACATTAAGGGCTACAAATAAGCCAAATTTTATCAAAATCGTTAGAGCCGTTTTTGAGAAATTTAGATTTTTCTCGTTTTTTGGCCATTTTTAGGGGGTAAAACCCATTAAAAATCTAAAATTTGAAAAAATGAAAAAAAACGCCTGGAGATATTACAGAAGTACACCTACATACCAAATGTCATCAAAATCGGACTGTTGGTATGTTCTCCAGCTCTCTACACATCCTTACAGACACACAGACACACGGACAGACATCACCAAAAAAAACTTTTTTGGGCTCAGGGAGCACCAAAACAAATAATTCCACTAAAAATATGTTTGGGTTCAGGGAGCACCAACACAGATAATTCCACTAAACATTTTTTGGGGGTTCAGGGAGCACCAAAACAGATAATTCCACTAAAAATTCAAATTCGAAAATTTGGACGAAAACAATACTTTCTCCATATACTACGTACAGGGTGGAGTAAGTAAAAAGAAGCTGTCCATATTCGCCTTCTAAGTGACTTGAATGGTGGTATAAAAAGAAGTTCAGATTTTAAATTTTATGCGCATTTTTCAGACTTTATTCGCGTTTTTGAAGTCATAAGACCTAGCGCATTCAATTCCTGACGGCAAATAACCCTTGTATGCAAATTTTCATCAAAATCGTTAGAGCCGTTTTCGAGATCCGCGACAGATACAAATATTCAAGAATTGCTCATTTAAAGTAATAGGATGTAGAGGACTTTTCAGAGTATATTTTAGGCTACTTTTGTATTCCGAAAATATTTAAAATTCCTGTTGTAAAAATGTAAAAATTATGGGCAAAGTTATTTATTTTACGGACAAATGTTTTGGATATTGCGTGTCTATTTCGTTCTCTGTCTCACATTATGTACAGGTCACAGCCAACCCCACCACCCAACTTAGATCCAAATGCCTCTGTGCTAATCAAAAATCAATACGTAAAAGTTCGTAATAACCGATTTGAAAAAGTGTAAAAATTATGAATAAAATTAGGACACAAACGGAAAATGTAGGCAAATTTTGGGGATAGTACGCCTAAGTGTATTTTTCAACCTCTGTCTTACATTTTGTACCGTTCAAAACTGCCCCCACTACCCAACTTATAGCCAAGTGCTTCTGTCCTAATCACTTACGTAAAAATAACACAATATAAAATAATATTTTTGCATTGGCATCGTTATGGGTCGTCGCCAACGGAGGCAAAGCCCGCAGTCTTAAACTATACAGTAATTGACGCAGATAGAGAGGCAGGTACAAGAGACGTTTTGTCCGCCTTTATGAAATGTTTTTGTGATCTCTATCCTACAATCTTTTACCACTTAAAAAATAAATAAATATTTTTTCTAAATCGAGGTCGTTAGGAAACCCCCCAAATATTCTTCTGCGTACAGAAATACAGGGAAACAAACAACCTCTCTGTATTTCCTTGTTAATAAACAGTAGTAAGTACTAGACCACGCAACTCTACCTTATTTGGTCGGTACGGGTTGTTAGAACTAAATCCAATGACAAGATCACCGACCTAGAGCTAACATAATGATAGCCTTCCTGCTTCCATGTGAACCACGCTATCACGCGCTCCTCTGTTCGACCTCGGAACTACAGGCTGACACAAAGGCATTTAGTTACAGACATTCCTGCAGAATCTGAAGAAAAATTGTTTTTCCAAGCCTTGGCGCCCCATAACACGTAATTTAGGTTCTAATTTAAAATATATATTCACAGTATAGTCAAAATAAATATAAATTTAATATGTAGAGAGTTCAGTAATTTTAAAAGTTTATTTAAAGTTGTCTGGAGGCGTATCAAAAACGGGCTTTTAAACACATTGGTAATATCTCCAAACATTTCAAAATGTCGGAAATGATACACATTTTTACGTTTTATACAGCCCTTATTAACGAATTTCTATAGAAAAGGTTAGCTATTGCAGTGACCCTTATGGTCGGGAGTAGTGAATGAGCACATATCATGGTCTCAAGAACACGTTTTGGAGTGTCTAATCGTACTCTAACGGTCGCATGTGAAGTCCGATTGGGTCCAAATTCGGTACACACGCTGGACTTTAAGTCGTTCGTACGAGTTCGTTAGCCAAAAATCCAACAACCGGAAACACGTTTTTTTTTAACAGGTAGTAACTGTTTTTGAGATTTTTCTTAACAGAATGAAACTTTTTGGGGGCATTACCTACAAAAATTAAATGCAGGCTATTATTCTGCACATTTTGCTTTTTACACGACCTTACAGCTCGTTAATTCCCCCAAAATCGATCGAAACGTAAAATACCATAAAAGTATTCGGTACAAGCGGGGCATCTTCTAATCCGAGACCGACGGCCGAGTTTGCACGCTGTACGAGCTAAGCGAAGTAGTTCATAACACGAGACCACAAGGTCGATTGGAGGCCTAAGTGCAAAAATATTCTACTAATATATTTCGTACACGCAGACAGCTATTCAGCGCCTTCTTGAGTCGACCAATTTCCCAAATAGTTGGTTGAAACACTAAAACATATAAATTTAATTTTGGAAATTCGCTAAACTTACGCCGTTACAAATTGCAATTAGAGTATTATTTCTTTTAAACTTTTATCACAAACTCTTAGTGATTATATTTATTAATTTATTTTCAGGAATAACCAACAAATATAAATTTATTTATTTTCTCCATGCAATTTACTTTTTTTACTTTTTTTCTGTTGCCATTTCGAATCGGTTGGAAATAACCCGTAAACAACATGTGTAGAGTTTTAAATTTTCCTCAAATTCAACATTTTTTAAACGTTGTAGCTGATAAAATAAATGGTACCAGGAACTGGCACACACTTTCTCACATATTTAAATTATTAAACAGATCACTGTGACTTCATAATAAATTGTAGGAGGGGTAGCAGAGGTTGGAGATTAACTAATAAATGTTATTATTATTAGCTGGAGAGAAAGTTATTCGATCGATTTCGAACAACTTTGCACCAAACATGTCAATTAGGGCTGTGTAGATGCACGAAAACAGGTTTTGAAAATTTTTGAAACACAACCCCCTTTTCGGCCAAAAAAACCCCCAAAGATCGGTTATTATAATTAGCTAAACGATAATTTTTAGAAAGATGCGGTTTTTTGCATTGGTAGGGTACGTTAAGGGCTAAAAATAAGCCAGGTTTTATCAAAATCTTTAGAGTCGATTTTTTATAAAAAAATAATAACTGATTTTTTGGGGGGTTTTTGGTCAAAAAGTGGGTTGTTTTTCAAAATTTTTTAGAACCTTTTTTCGAGCATCTATACAGGCCTACTTGACATGTCTGGTGCAAATTTGTTTGAAATCGATCGAATAGTTTTCGCTCTAGCTTTGTATACATACATACAGACGGACAGACATTTTGTAAAAACGACTTTTTTGAATTCAGGGGGTCCCAAAACGGATATTTCCACAAAAATCTCAACATCGATTTTTTAAGAATTATTTTTTAGTATAGTGAGAAAGTAAAAAAGGCTTCCGCTCATTACAGAAACACCCCATATAACCTACAGTGTAGGATATTTTAATTTAATTCGCTTACAATTTAATAATCGCAACCCGAAAACAGGACGGCGTGCTTCCACACGTGATTCCCCATAATTTAAAATTAATTATCAGCCTGCTTCGGTTAAAAAATGTTAACTCCAATTTTAATAATGCTATAAAACTTGGCTTGTATTAGTATTAAGAAAGTTTTACGTGCTGTAACAAGGTTTTACAAATTCAATAGCTGCAAGAAATAGAAAATCATCCATTCCAGGACTCCTCATTAGTGCCGCAGCGGGGTCATTTAAAATAACATATGATTTACGATCACATTTAATAGCTCTGTTTAACTGGAGTGGGAATTATTTTAAATTACTCCTCAGCAGCGAAATCAATAAACCTATTTCTGAAGAAGTTTCTTAATTGGCTAAAACGTTTTTGTAGTTTTCTCATAAATCAAAGAGCATTGTGTTCTGGATATTGCAGGCTGTGTATCAGACTGTGGATACTAAAGGCTGTGCGTCAAACTATAGATAATAAAGGCTGTGTATCAGACTGTAGATACTAATGGTTGTGTATCAGACTGTGGATACTAAATTCTGTATATCAGACTGTGGATACTAAAGGCTGTGCGTCAAACTATAGATACTAAAGGCTGTGTATCAGACTGTAGATACTAAAGGCTGTGCGTCAAACTATAGATACTAAAGGCTGTGCGTCAAACTAGATATTAAAGGCTGTGTATCAGACTGTAGATACTAAAGGCTGTATATCAGACTGTGGATACTAAAGGCTGTGTATCAGACTGTATAATATACTAAAGGCTGTGTATCAGACTGTGGAT